>CM065591.1:454279072-454311572 GCA_033119425.1 Bufotes viridis | reverse complement strand
GACGATAGGCTACTTTTTTGGGGAATATGGAGAGATTATTAGATCCACTTATGAATCTGACCATGAGCCACAAGAAAATGTGCTGGGAGAACATGCAAACAAAGTCATGATTAAAACATGCCGTTTATTGTTATAAAATTAAAAAGGCTGAACTTTGTAATAGTCTAAAAACAAAGTGAGCAATATGCGGAGCAATGGAGAATAGGATTAGTGAAATATTGTTCTATTGATTGCATTGGTCACTACAAAATCCCTGTCTGTCTGCTGCAGGTGAAGTGCTAAACCCTACAACCAGACATGAGCAAGGCCGGTGCTGAAAACCCAATGCGCTTCACCTGTAGTGTTGAGCGTGAATATTCAAATAGCGAATTTTTATAGCAAATATCGCAAATTTGATAATTCGCGATTATTGCAAATATAGCGCTATATATTCGCAATTTTTAAATATTCGTTTTTTTGTTTTTTTTTAGATATTAATCCTTGTTGCTCTCTGGCTGTCTTCCCACTTCCCAAAAGCAGTTCTTACCTGTCCGGAGGATTCCTGGCTCCCTGCCCGCTCCAGTCAATGCCCGTTGCTGCTTCTTCCGACTTCCCGTGTGCATGGGAACGCCTCCATGCTAAAATGTACTGTCGGATGTGAGAATCACGATCTCACAAATTTGACTAAGTTGTAATCGCAATGCTATTAATATAACCTGAGTTACTCGCATTGCGATATTCGTTATATTCTAGCAATACAAGCATTAGGAACCCAGCTCTAAGTTGAATTCGCAATGCGAGTAATACAGGTTATATTAATCGCATGGCGAATTTAACTTAGAGCTGAGTTCCTAATGGTTGACAAGCATTAGGAACCCAGCTCTAAGTTTAATTCGCGATGCGAATATAAATTCGCGTAACATTTGCAATATATAGAATAATGACGAATATTCGATTTCAACGAATATATGACAAATATTCAATTGAATATTCGCGAAATATCGAGAAATCGAATATGGCACCTCCCGCTCATCACTATTCACCTGTTAAACTTACACCAGGCTCTTCAGGGAGACTAGGCAGTATGACCCTGATGCTGGTAGTCTCCCTGATGACCTGCAGTGTTTTCAGCAGGTGAAACCTGGAGGTTTGGCTGTCCCGGACCCCTGGTAGAACTTCTTTAGGTTTCATTATTTTTTTAGAACTCGTTTTTTAGAGTAAAACTTGCATGTCAAAGACAAGGAACAGTCAATTGCATAATGCAGCTAAAGAAGGTTCAATACATTTTTATTGAAGAGAGAGAAGTGGCCTCTCCACTGCCTTTCTTGACACCAGGCCATCCTCCAAAAGCCTCCACCTCTTTGTGCTTGAAGATTCACTCACACTTAGGCTCCATTCACACGACCGTATGTTGTCCGTTTTTTTGCGGACAACATACGGTCGTGTGAATGGAGCCTTACCTGCAGCCATTGGCGTAACTACCATAGCGGACGACCATGCGACTGGTATGGGGCCCAGGGCAAGAGGGGGCCCAGTCTTAGTTGGTATTGTCTCCTTTTCGACTGGAGTTGAACACTTGGTCAGGACTCTAACCTTTAAAGGCTCGTTCACACGAGAGTGGCTCTGGTCCGCATCCAAGCCGCATTTTTTGCGGCTCGGGTGCGGACCAATTCTCTTCTATGGGGCTGCAAAAGATGCGTACAGCACTCCGTGTGCTGTCCGCGTCCGTTTCTCCGTTCCGTGTCCCCGCAAAAATTATGAGTCATGTCCTATTCTTGTCTGTTTTGCGGACAAGAATAGACATTTCTATAAAGGGCCGCCCGTTCCGTTCCGCAAACTGGGGAAGGCACACCGGCAGCATCCGTGTTTTGTACATCCGCAATTTGCGGACCGCAAACCACAACACGGTTGTGTGAACAAGCCCTAAAGGAACAACTTTTAGCAAATGAGGCAGTGGAAAAATGGTGCAAAGGTCATTGAAAAAGGTTTAGGCGGAAACCCTTCAGTCCTGTGTGGGGGCCTGGTTTGATCCTTGCTATGGGGCCCTTACTTCTCTATGTACGCCACTGCCTGCAGATATTCCTTTTTTTAATCAGGTTGATTTTTATTTAAAATAAACATTTATCACATGTACAACGTAGAGGAGTTTGCTTTTTTTGTTTTGTAAAGCTGAAAAAACAACAAGTATAACAACATTTGAACATCTTGGTGTACGCAGACACCTAAGGCAACGATGGAATATCAAACATTGCATGAACAATATAACCTGACATCATTCAAATGATTAAAGCATTGTAGCATTGAAATCAATCATACAGTAACACAATAACACCCATCCCCCCACCCCATCCCAACTTGAGCAGAGAGACATCAGTACCACTAATTCTAAGGTTAGGCTCGCAATTGGGTGCCAGAATGGTTCCGTCTGTCTATGTATGGAAGCATAGCACAGCATCCAAGTGATTCCTTTGAGGAGGGAGTGTAATAGAAACAGTAGTCCCCGTATACATTCATGAACTGATGCCTGTGGTTACCGCTGAGATATTCAGACATTACATAGCAACTATGTGATTCCTCTGGATAAGGAGTGTAGTAAAGACATTTGTCCTCGTGTACAGTCTTGTACTAGTGCCTGAGAAGCTAGTTGAGCTGATTCCACCCACCCTTGCCACAGAGATAAGAACTTATTTGGACATTTACATTTAGCATATACTCCCTTTTCCAATCTCAGAATCATATTCATCCTATTAACATATTCTTGTTTAGTGTGCGGGGCCTCTTATCCAGTGTTTAGCTATCAGTACTCTAGCCTGGACCAGGAGTCTCTGAATACATAGGGAGGTCTTGTCTCCCAATCCTGGGGATTCCAGTATTCCCAATATACAGACTCTAGGGTCATCGGGTATACGGATCTGGGTTGCAGTTGCTATAGTACCTCTGACATCCGCCTAATATGATCGCAGGCGTGAACAGTTCCACATCATATGGAGCAGTGTCGCGTCCTCCTCCCCGCATCTAGGACACTTTGAATCCAAACATATCCCGATTTTGAGTAGAAATTGTGGGGTTCTATATACTCGGTGAATAAGGTATATTTGGGATAGACGCTGGGACTCACTAACCGTCAGAGAAGGAGTAAGGGCAAGAATACTTGTTCATTGCTCCTGGGACAATGCACCAAGATCCTTCTCCCATTGGACCTTTGTCTTAATGGTATTGGAGGAGGAAGACATATCGCTAATATGTCAATAGAGCATGGATATTAGGCCCTTAGTGGAGGAACCCTTCAATAATTGCTTAGCCACTGGAGGAGAGTCGGCAATCGGGACACCCCGGGGGAATTGCGTCTGAAACGCATGTCTCAGTTGTAAATGTTGGTAAAAGAATTTGTTGGGTAAGCTAAACTCTTCCTGTAACTGCGCAAAGGATTTAAAGGCTCTGCCCAATTGAAGTTGTCCCAGGAACAATAGACTTCTCCGCTCCCATGGGGAGAAACCCTCCAGTCGAAATATCTCAGGCACTTGAGGGTTACGCCACAAAGGAGTAACATCACAGAAACCACTGATACCTATCATATTTTTAAATTCAGACCAGACTTTGGACACTGGTGTCAGGCCTGCAGCTATTCCTGAGCAAGCTTTGCACTGTTGGTGAACTGATCCCGTAGCTGAATGCTCTTTAGGAGACAGTTCTACAACTTGCTGGACTTTTTTTTTTTGTTACCCTGAAGCCTTCTTCTTAGCAAATGAATCTCTCTCTTTGAAGTTCTTGATCTGATAAATGGTTGATTTAGGTGCAATCTTACAATCAGCGATGTCCTTGCGAATAACGCCATATCAGCATGGCTTCATGAGGGATCGGTCATGCCAAACAAATTTAATCAGTTTCTATGAGAAGGTAAGTTCTAGACTTGACAGCGGCGAATCAATGAATGTCGTATATCTGGACTTCTCCAAAGCATTTGACACTGTACCTCATAAAAAGTTAGTATATAAAATGAGGATGCTCTGACTGGGAGAAAATGTCTGTATGGGGGTAAGTAACTGGCTGAGTGACAGAAAACAGGGGTGGTTATTAACGGTAGATACTCAGATTGGGTCACTGTCACTAGTGGGATACCTCAGGGGTCAGTATTCTCTTCAATATATTTATTAATGATCTTGTAGAAGGCCTGCACAGTAAAATATCTATTTTTGCAGATGACACTAAACTGTGTAAAGTAATTAACACTGAAGAGGACAGTTTTCTGCTACAGAGGGATCTGGATAGATTGGAGGCTTGGGCAGAGAAGTGGCAGATGAGGTTTAACACTGACAAATGTAAAGTTATGCACATGGGAAGGAATAATGCAAATCACCCGTACATACTAAATGGTAAAACACTGGGTAACACTGACATGGAAAAGGATCTAGGAATTTTAATAAACAGCAAACTAAGCTGCAAAAACCAGTGTCAGGCAGGTACTGCCAAGGCCAAAAAGATAATGGGTTGCATCAAAAGGGGCATAGACGCCCGTGATGAGAACATAGTCCTACCACTTTACAAATCACTAGTCAGACCACACATGGAGTACAGTGTACAGTTCTGGGCTCCTGTAAACAAGGCAGACATAGCAGAGCTGGAGAGGGTTCAGAGGAGGGCAACTAAAGTAATAACTGGAATGGGGGATCTACAGTACCCTGAAAGGTTATCAAAATTAGGGTTATTCACCTTAGAAAAAAGACGATTGAGGGGAGATCTAATAACTATGTATAAATATATCAGGAGTCAGTACAGAGATCTCTCCTATCATCTATTTATCCCCAGGACTGTGACTGTGACGAGGGGATATCCTCTGCGTCTGGAGGAAAGAAGGTTTGTACACAAACATAGAAAAGGGTTCTTCACGGTAAGAGCAGTGAGACTATGGAACTCTCTGAAAAAGAAAGGAATAGTTCCGGCACCTGATTGTGCAGTAAAAGCTTCCTTTATTCGGGGTTTAGTATACAATCGTGTTCACACAATGGCTGGTAGTTTACACGTTTCGGACAGTCTTGTCCTTAGTCGTTACGACTAAGGACAAGACTGTCCGAAACGCGTAAACTACCAGCCATTGTGTGAACACGATTGTATACTGAACCCCGAATAAAGGAAGCTTTTACTGCACAATCAGGTGCCGGAACTATTCCTTTCTTTTCCTGACTGCGGCAAGCACTTCTCTTCAGATTCCGAGCACCGGGGATATGGCTGTCCTGGACGGGTGAGCTGGACTTTTGCACATGTTATGGAACTCTCTGCCTGAGGAGGTGGTGATGGTGAGTACAATAAAGGAATTCAAGAGGGGCCTGGATGTATTTCTGGAGTGTAGTAATATTACAGGTTATAGCTACTAGAGAGGGGTCGTTGATCCAGGGAGTTATTCTGATTGCCTGATTGGAGTCGGGAAGGAATTTTTTCCCCTTAAGTGGGGAAAATTGGCTTCTGCCTCACAGGGGTTTTTTGCCTTCCTCTGGATCAACTTGTGGGAAACAGGCCGAACTGGATGGACAAATGTCTTTTTTCGGTCTTATATACTATGTTACTATGTTACTATGTATGTTACTTTCTCCTGAGCTATTGAGAAGATCACTGAAATCATGATAGCAGGTCATTTCTGTGGCAGGGCTGAAATGTAGTGGAAATAGCGTTTTAGTAATTAAGTTAATTTTCGTGGCATGGAATGACTTTGCAATTAATCTGATCACTCTTCATAGCAATCTAGAGTTAATACAAATCATCATCAGCAAAACTGAACCAGCAAACTTTGTGAAAACCAAAACTTTTGTCAGTCTCAAAACTTTTGACCATGATTATAGACACTACTTTTTCAACTCAAGGTGAACTAAATCAGATTTAGTTTAATAAGGAAAGGGTCTCAGATAATCATCTGCTGAGGTACAGTACATAAGGATTGCACAAAATGAGGTATTTGTCTATATCTAAAACAACTTGGTTGTACTTCTTAGCTGCACAATTGGAACAATTTAGGGGTTGGATGCAGGTGAATACATTGGGAGAGGTTTACTAATCCTATAGATGGTGTAAATGTATCACAGGGCTCAGGTTGGATGTTAAATGTGGTGCAGGGACAGAAACTTTTCTCTAACTTTTTACACCAGAATTGATTTAAAAATGTTGCGCATTTTAGGCCCTGTCCCTTTCCTACTGTACAAGGCTCAGCCAACTTTCAGCTAAGATCTGCACCGTTGTCAAGCATTTTAGAAAAAAGTGTAGACACCTCAGATGCGCCTACTTGCGACAATTTGCGTCACTTTCTTGGAAAGATTTTTGGCACAGACACATTAGTAAATGTGAGCCAATTTTGTATAATGGGGGAATTAGTTTCTCATAAACTTTAAGCACGACCTATAACATATTTGTGGCCATTCTTTGTATGAGGCGGGGACTTGTCTTTTGCCTGGGAAGTGGTTTTCCTTTCCCTGGGTGCGAGCGCAGCCAATCATAGCGCTCGGATCGCAGCCAGGGAGAGGAAAACCACTCCCCAGGCAAGTCCCCGCCTCATACAAAGAAATCCCTGCATATGAAAACTAACGGGCGCAGATGAACCAGGGGTTATTTTGAAAAAAAAACTGTTGCCTGGACGTCAGCGGGGGCCGCCCAGGAAGTTAGTGTAAGTATTTCACTACCTCAATCCGAAGTGAAAGGTCCTCTTAAAAGGAGTTTTCTGAGACTTATATACTGATGATCTATCTCTGATACCATAGTATCTGATCGGTGGGGGGTCCGACACCCGGGAGGCAGTGGCGATCGCAGTAGTGCGACAGCCTTCTCTCAGCTTTCCCTAGGCCATGTGATGTCACGTTAGGTCATCAGTATTTAAGTGTCGGAAAAGCCTTTTAAAGTGGCACAGAAAAAAAAAAAAAAAGTGGTCCTATGTGCTACTGGAGAAGGGGGGGGGGGGGCGTCTAGTCAACACAGGTAAGCAGGATGAGCAATACCATAATGCTGCACAAAATTTCGCCCTAGCAGTGAGAAGTACCAGAATGCAGCACAAAATATTGCCCCAGCAGAACCAAATACCATAGTACAGCTCTACATACCTCATACATCCAGTGATGTCTACTTTATCATCCTCTCCATTCAACTCAAACGGCCATGACAACTTCTGAGAACAGCAGTTGAATTCAGAAGAGCACCTGCGGCCAATGACCTGGTACTTAGGTACCTTCCTTTTTTTTAAGCATCAGATCATTATGTATCTGGCTCAGGAGGAGGGCTCAGGAAGCTCCCTGTGCATCAGCCCATTAGAAATCTTCCCTGTAGGGTCTACGGGCAGTCCCTTCAACAGGGGTACATAGAATGGCTCAGCTTTATGAACATGGCACCCTATGCCTTGGAGGTTCGCTAACTTCTACTGATGAGTACACAAAGTATTAAAGGGCTTATATCCAAACTTTATGGGCATCTTTTGTTATGTGACCTACCAAAATACTCCCTATTAATAACAAATCTGAGCTGGACATAGGCCCAATTATAATGGTTGGGAGCCATGGAGTTTAATCCTGAGCTATCACTGAGCAAAGCTCATAGATTGTCTCAACTATTTCTGTTGCATAAGACGACATTGGCTTTACAAAGGGTTGGCTTAAGAAATTTTCCCAAATCTTATACATGTGGAATAGAGGGTGCCTATTTGATGGGACTGCAGTATTCTGGGGCAATTTTGGAAGGAAGTTATGTAGCTCATGTTTCAAGTGTATAACGTCCATGTACCAGATGACCCAAAAATCTGTCTTCTGGGCATTATAAAAAGTTGTGAGGGGAGAGGTGGAATGGCACTAGGTAATTCATATCAGACTTGCAAGATAATTGTCTTACACTGGTTGTATGCTCCCTGTGACCATAACAGAATACATAGCTAAGATAAATTATTTGGTTGGAAAGTGAAATCTATATGGAAAGACCTATGGAGAGTAAGTTTGAATCCTTTGGCTTGATACTCTGGAACTGTCATCCACCCTTTTCCAGAAAAATATTATTGGGCATGCCTTTCTTCTTGGTAGATTACCTGCCAGGTAAAAAAAGAGCTATATACTTGTAAATTTCAAAGCCGTTTGGCACTATTCTAGGGTTGAAATCACTGCTGTTGCTTATTATTTATGTATGACTAAAGGTGCATTTATACCAACAAATTATCTGACCAATTTCTGTTCAATCAGACCAATGATTGGTCACAGAATCTGTCAGATTATCTGTTGGTATAAATGCACCCATAACTGTGATGAACGACATGTCAACAGATATATAAGTCTATTGGCTTGTCTATAATACACTTTATGTCATACTGTTTGCTGTATAATCTGCTGTCCTGGGGGGCAGATTCATCTATTGAGACCAATGTTCATTGTACTGTATAAAAAAAAAGTCAAGGCTTCAGACTGGGAGGTAATAAGCAAGTATAAAGCAGTACAATCAATAAGGTAATAGAAAGTAAAGAATGTGTCCATAAACCAGCGGATGTGAACACACTATGCCACGTGACCAACCTCCTCTAAGGACCCCACCATCACAGTACCCCTGATGGTGGGGATAGGCTTTCCCGAGGGGAACACCAGGTCACTACCTCTTGGGGTGGATTGGCACACGAGGAAGCTGTTCCAGGCAGACCAGTGAGTACCAGAGCAAGTTACGAGAGGTATGGACGTATTCAACAGGCCGAGTCATAACCAGGAGCAACAGTGCAGAGGAAGTCCAGCCAAGTGAGCAGGGATGAGGAGCCCCATAGCAGAGGAAGCTGTTCTCATCAAGGCAGTGTGGTTTCTCCCTGCCCTGCACCGGTTTCTTCTCTCCATGGAGGATCCCTGAAGGCTGATGTTCCCGTGCGATCTTCAAGCAGGAAGAAGAGGCCCAGGATCACCTATTCCCCGTCCAGGAGCCAAGAATCGGCCAGGCGCCAGCGGTCTCCTCCCAGGCCGGCGGTCTCGCAGCCTGGTTTTGAGCAGATAGCTAGGCAGCCTGCTGAAGACACCAGGGATTCAAGTCTTGGTGAGATTGTTGATAGGCGGTTAACTCTGCCTGATTGTTTTCCTGTTAATGATAACCAAGGTTTTTCTTTTTTACAGGGTTTAGCCAGGGTCTTTTTTTACATGGCTCAAGGCTTTGCCGCTAGTTCTGGCACGGCCTGTCCGTCATCTGCGGCGGCTTGGACTGACCGTCCTGCATCGGTTGCTGTGAACGCTTCTGATGCGGGGGGGCCAGTGCTGGTCAATGCCGCCGGCGTGACGGAGTCATGTTTAAAGGAAGCAATGTCATGTGAAGTGTCTCCGCTGGGTTTTCATCTGCCTAACGTGGTTAAAGAAAAAATTTGGAGAAGGGAGTATATTGATATATTATCGTTGCTCCCTTCGTCCAAAGAGATTATTAAGCCAGAAAAAAGGGCGGATGAGAAATCAGAGGAAGATAGGAAAAGGACAGCCCCAAAGTCCTTAAACAATTGACTTCAAGCCTTTTGTATTTACTCATCGATTTTGGGATCCAAGTATCCGCAATTATGCAGTGGGTTGTTTCAGCATATTGATATCATTTTGGAGGCCTACCGTAATTTCGGGGGTTTCTCTTGGTTTTAATACGATGAAACATTTCGCCAAAAATTATCTGTCCACCCGGGCTTGCAGTGGGATAATAAAGACGTAGGTTTATGGCTGTCTTTGATGCTTCCTCAGAGATCGGGGGGGCTTCCAAAGCAGCAGAATAGCAGTCAAAATGTCTCTGTTTTGCCTTCAACGAGTCAGCTTGTAAATGGTTAAATTCGTGTAAATTTAGGCATGAGTGCTCGGTTTGTTTGGGCCCGCACCCGATGTTTCACTGTTTTAAAAGGGTTTCTGGGGCCCAGCAAACCGTTGTTGGCCGAGAATTTCAGAAAAGCGCTGACGCCGATGAAGTTGCAAAACATGGTTCCTTGGTTAGACATATATCCAAACCAGGAGAAGGCGGAGCTAATTCATAGTGGTTTTAGTGAAGGTTTTTTCGTTCCACAGTTTAAAGGTCCAGGGTGTGTTTGGTTGGAGAATTTGAGTTCGGTTAGTCTTAATATGGATATAGTGCGGGAGAAAATTCAGAAAGAGATAGATGAGAGGAGAGTGGCTGGGCCGTTTGTTCACCCCGCTTTTCAGGACTTTAATTTATCCCTCTTGGGTTTGGTTTCTAAGAAAGCGGCTAATGAATTTAGGTTAATTCATCACCTATCGTTTCCGGTAAAACAGTCGCTCAATGACGAACTAGATAGGGATTCATGTTCAGTGTCTTATAGCTCTTTTGACAAGGCTGTTAGTTTGTTAGGTTCTTTTGGTAGGGGTTGTTTATTGGCTAAGGCTGATATAAAATCTGCCTTTCGTTTATTGCCAGTTTGCCCGAGTGGTTTCAATTCACTGGGTTTTCAATTTGAGGGGAAGTATTATTTTGATATGTGTCTGCCGATGGGTTTTTCTTTATCATGTTCTTACTTCGAGTCGTTTTCTTCTTTTGTTCATTGGGTTACTATGTATTCCGTTAGTGTTGGTGGTTGTTTGCATTATTTAGATGATTTTTTGTTTGTTGGCCCCCCTGAATCTGATGTCTGTTTAGCCTTATTGAAACGTTTTTATGAGGTTTGTCGGTTTTTTGGCATTTTGTTAGCAGAGGAAAAAACTGTTCTCCCTTGTTGTGAAATTGAATTCTTGGGTATAACAATTAATTCAGTGGCTATGGAGTTCAGGCTTCCTATGGCTAAGGTGAATAAGTTGTTGGAGTTAATTAGAAAAATGTTAGCGGTGAAGAAGACGACATTGCATGATTTGCAGAGTGATAGAAACTTTTAAATACATAAAGGGAATCATCACGGTAAAAGAGGAGAGAATATTTAAAAGAAGACAAACTGCTACAAGAGGACATAGTTTTAAATTAGAGGGGCAAAGGTTTAAAAGTAATATCAGGAAGAATTACTTTACTGAGAGAGTAGGGGACGCATGGAATAGCCTTCCTGCAGAAGTGGTAGCTGCAAATACAGTGAAGGAGTTTAAGCATGCATGGGATAGGCATAAGGCCATCCTTCATATAAGATAGGGCCTGGGGCTATCCATAGTATTCAGCATATTGGGCAGACTAGATGGGCCAAATGGTTCTTATCTGCCGACACATTCTATGTTTCTATGTTTCTATGTTTCTATTGGGTCTGTTTGCTTTTGCGTCTAAGGTAATTTCAATTGGGAGGGTATTCTCTAGGAGATTGTACATGGCAACTAGGGGTCTTAAGTCCCCATCTGCCCATATTAGGTTATCAAAGTCTTTGAAAGATGATTTGAGAATTTGGGAGGAGTTTCTGGTTCATTTTAATGGGTGTAGCTTGTGGCAGCGGTATTTTGTGGAGTCTGAAGCTTTAGGCCTAGTCACGGATGCAGCTGGATTTTGTGGTTATGGGGCTTATTTTAGAGGTCAGTGGTCAGTGGAGAAATGGCATGAATCCTGGAAAGTTGATAAGGTTTTGAAGAATTTGGTGTTATTAGAGTATTTCCCGTTAGTGGTGTCTTTGGTAATTTGGGGGCATGAATTAGCCGATAAAAAGGTGTTAGTTTATACTGATAATAAGGGAGTTTTATTTGCCGAGAATTGCTTGTCATCTAATAACGAACTTGTTGTGAAACTGTTACGTTTTTTGGTTCGTTGTTGCTTGTCTAGGAATATTTGGCTTAAGGCTACATGTATCAATAGTAAGTCAAATGTAATAGTGGACTCTCTCTCTCTCGTGCACAGTGGGAGAAATTCTTCGCCTTGGTTCCCAATGCGGCAAAGGAAGGCATCCCGTGTCCACCTTACCTCTGGAGTCTGATTTGGCACTAATAGGCGAACAGATTCGAAATTCATTGGCTCCTAATACATGGAATAGTTATGCGCTAGCATGGAATAAATGGGAATTGTTTTGTAAAGGTAATGGAGTTACTGTTTTTGAAGGTAAGGCTAGTCATGTTTTGAATTTTATTTGTAGTTTGGTTAGGTTGGGTCTGGGTGGGTCGGCAGTTCAGAAGACATTGGCTGGGGTATCTTTCTTTTTTAAATTGTTTGGTCTCCCTCCTGTAAATAGTTCTTTTGCTGTTAGACAGTTTCTGAAAGGTTTCAGGAAAGGCAGGGTTCTTCCAGATGGTCGTTGTCCGATTTCCATAGATCTTTTAGATAGATTGTTGTCATCCTTGCATTTGTGTGCTGCTTCTGGGTACGAGCTTAAACTATTTAAGTGTGCATTCGTTTTAGCCTTTTTTGGAGCGTTGAGAGTTAGTGAATTGGTGGCCCCGAATGTTCAGTCGGTTTCTCCTTTACTATTGTCGGATATTCAGTTATTACCTTCTGGCATGTTTATCACAGTGAGAAAGTCTAAGACGGATCAGTTTGGGAAGGGTTCAGTCATTAGTTTGGGTCAGTTGTCTGGTTCTGACATTTGTCCAGTCCTGGCGGTAAAGGAATTTCTTGAAGTTAGGCCCCCTGGGCTCGGTTCCTTTTTAATTCATGCAGTTCAGTTTTGTCCAAATATCAGTTTAATCGGTTTTTAAAAAATGTTTGTCCTGCCTGGGATTCGAGTCTGAGCCTTATTCATCTCATTCTTTTCGGATTGGCGCCGCTACTGAGGCGGCTAGAATGGGACTGGATAAGGCTTGGATTAAAGAAATTGGAAGGTGGAGTTCTGATAGGTATAAACTTTATATCAGACCTAATTTAGTATTGTTATAACTATTTCTTTTTCAGATTCTGAGCAGATCAATGTTTGGATTTGCGGTCATTCCTTTATTTTCTGGGCTGAGAAGAGAGCCTGTCTGCGTAACTATGCTCAGCAATTGTTTTTTGATATACAGTTTGTGACTGTTTATTGGTTGGGTTTTAGAGGGTTAAGGTGGAAGCAGGTAGTTCCCATTATTAAAGGTGAGTTACAGGCTCGCCCCCCTCCTCAGGTGATTATTTTTCATGCAGGAGGTAATGATTTGGGGAAGGCAAAGACTTTGGAGTTACTAGCAGATATAAAAAATTATCTAGCTTACATTAGTCAGTTATTACCGGGTGTTATTTTGGTTTTCTCTGAGATTATTCCTCTTTTGTTGTGGAAAAATCCACACCTTCGCTTTCTTGATCAAATACGGAAAAGGGTTAACAGGGGTTTGGAGAAGTTCCTTCCCGCTGTGAATGGTTGGACCTTTCGGCATATGGAGCTGGATGGTTCTGTTGCTGGCCTTTATAGGAACGATCTTGTCCATTTATCGGACATTGGTCTGGTTATTTTTAATACAGGCTTGCAGTCAATAATTGAAAGGGCCGCGGTTTTGTTGGGGGAGGCAATTCCGGCTGGTGCCGGTCTTGGCTGGTGGGGGTTAGTCGCCCAGTCTTCTGGGTGGACGGATATTAACTTAAGGGATTTTTATGTATTTATTTAATTTATGGTCAGTGTAATTAATTTATTGTGGTAATATTTATTGGTTAACCCCCAGATTTAATAAAGACTGCGGCCTTATTCATCCACAATTGGTAGTTTGTTGTAATTATAGGAATTAGTTATAATGGGTTTAGTTGTCGATTGTGACACCATGACTGGGGCGAGGCCGAAATTGGCACTTGCCCCTCATGGTGTCATTGAGACACCCTATTGTGGTATGGCCATGTTTTCTTCCCCCCCCCCCCCCTCTTTTCTCTCCTTGTTTTTTCTCCTCAGGTTAAGCTGGCAACCGGACGGCAGGTGATTGACTCAGGAGTGGTTGCTGTCCGGTTGCTGGGCTTAGGCTATTTTTAGCTTAAATACAGGATTGGCCAGGAGGTTCTGCGGTGGGAACTGGACCACTATTTAAGGTCGGTCACTCACCTTGGTCTTGGCTGTTGGAATCTTCAAGCAAGAAAGAAGCAGCCCTTTAAAAATCTCCCCTTTTACCCATGACAGCAACAAGAGGTATGTGTTCAGACATCCCATTGCACACCTTAAAACCCACCAAGCCAGCTCACCATCCACAACTTCCTTCATGAGCTACACACTGCCAGCGTGGAAAGTAGGAAGTGGTCATAATAATGTGACTCGACTGTGTATATACCAGGCATAAAAGAAATAACCTGAATCACCTATAAAAAAACATGTATAACGTCCACAAATTTCTTCAAAAAATATATGGAAGTAACCAATCAGGCAGCAGTCATCCCACAAAGAAGTGAAGGCAAATAACATAATATCAATCATTCACACGAGCCTCATTCACACGTCCGTGTCCGTGCTCAAATCCGTGAGCAGGTGGTCAGTGATCTGTCCGTGAAGGATCCGTGTTGGGTCCGTGTGTCTGTTTTTTGCTGTCCATGTTGCATACGTGTTTCACTGATACTGAACAGCTGAAAAATTATTTTCAAAGAATCTCTTCTCTATGATTCGTGAAACACGGATGGCATCTGTGGTTTTCACGGACCCATAGACTATAATGGGCGTGATGGATCCGTGAACATGGACAAAATAGAGCATGCATCTGCGCTAAAAACCCAAATCCACGGACCGTGCTAAAACACTGATGTGTGAATACACACATTAAAATGAATGGGGACGTGTGCTGTCCGTGCAGAAAACGAGATGGGGTCACAAACATAATGAAAAAGTAGTGACAGTAAATGCACTTTTCCATACAGACCACAAGTTTACCCTAACGCACCAATACATTTTTTGACATACTGTAGCATGAACCAAGGGCCAAAAATGGATAAAGTGATGGCAAAATATGTGTATGTACACACGTGCGAGTGTAACCACTAAGAATCCTGATGAAGGCCATCAGTAAGGCTACTTTTTACATCTGTGTTTTTGCTGGATGTGTTACGGAATCAGCAAAAACAAATTCAGTCAATAATACAACCGTCTGCATCCGTTCAGAATGGATTGGTTGTATTATCTCCAAAATGAACAAGACTGATCCAGCACTAAAACCATTTTAAGTCAATGGGCACCCAATCCCTTTTTTTTTTTTTGTGTCTCACTATCCCATGATGCACTCAAAAATGCTGGGTTTGTGTGCATCATGGGAACGCAAGGAAACTGAACTGAGTGCATTCTGATGCACTCCGTTCAAGTTCAATCTGTTTTGTCCCCATTGAAAAGGAATGGGGAGAAAACGGAAGCGTTTTGCTGCGGTTTTAGGAACCCGTGACGGATCTCAAAACCGTACTGCAAAACGCAGATGTGAAAGTAGCCTAACAGATCAGTTGATTGAAGAGGATGCAGCATTTTTTGTGTGTTTTTCTTCATAGGCTGTTCAATAGAGCTTCAAAAATCCATGGAAAAACACCTGTAAAAATGAAACAAAAATCCCCCCACTAAAATCAAGTTAAAAAACACACTAATTCCACAGTGGGCCGGGGGTATGTCAACAGCACATTTGCTCTGGCTAATGCTTTTTCATCGGATGAAAGCATGGTTGATGCAGATAGCAACATTATCATTTCTGGGCAGCAGATCGTGCTGTGTACATTCAGAAACAATGGATCTATATGGGGCAAGTGATCACAGAAGTGATGGCGCCATTACTAAGGACACAGGGTGTGTCAGAAACAATTCGGCAGTGTATTAAGTAGTAAAAGTGGTGGTGAGTTCAAAGATGGAGTTTTAATATGTACTAATAAAGGAGAAGTGTTATTCATGCTGGACTAATCATTTATTTGATATGCAAACACGTTGAAGCAGGACAGTGTCCGCGCATGGATTTGCTGCTGGATGTAGAGATGGAACCAGTAAGCTGAGTTTTGCTTTTGTTTATAGAAAGGTGCTGAGCTGGTTTGTATGTGAAAGACAGGCCCGAGCTAGCTCTCTCTCTCTCTCTCAGAAGGCTGGTACCCTATAGCCAAAGGCTGGTGCCCCAGGGTCTGTCGCTCAGTTGTATGACTGGAGCCCTGGTCAATAGACTGGTAACTCGGGGTCTGTGGCTCAGCATTCCCATCTTAGCGACTTCTTTTGGTCACACGTGCAGCCTGGCAGAGTCTCTTCTACTAAGCACTGTGTCCTATCTGCAGACAACTAAGGGCTCTCCTTATATATGGTTCCTAGCTGATCTAGAACCTTCTAGTGGAAAGAATGGAATGGAGAAGCACAGCCTAAGCAGAAACAATGTTACAATTTCTGTCTCTCATAGACTTGTATAGATTCAGTGCATGTATATGGGAATGAAAAAGCAGTTTTTCCAAATATAAACAAGTTCTCAGACATGAACAACAGAGCTAAACTAGACAGTCAGAAGGGCGGTGTGTTTGTTTGTTTTTCCACTCCAAAACTTTGCATAAAATCTCTCAGTGTTAGCTGGCTGTGCATTAACCCTTACCACAGTACAGTGCAGCTGTAGTGTAATAACAGTGCAAATAGATAGAATTTATTACAACAAACATATAAATGCAGTTCAATAATATAAAACAGTATACAGGTGAAACTTGAAAAATTAGAATATCATGCAAAAGTTCATTTATTTCAGTAATGCAACTTCAAAGTAGTTGCGTTAATGCAACTTAAAATTTGAATATTGTGAAAAGGTTCAATATTCTAGGCTCAAGGTGTCACACTCTGGTCAGCTAATTAATCCATACCTCCTGAGCAAAGGGGACCTGAGATTGTGACTTTGGGGGTTTTATAAACTGTGAACCATATAATCATCCAAATTATAACAAATAAAGGCTTGAAATATCTCGCTTTGCATGTGATGAGTCTCTCTCATATATTAGTTTCACCTTTTAAAGGGGTTGTCCGGGATTGGGGACATTGCTCTAATAGTACAAGTGTGGCATACACATTACATACAAACATGTAGTACCTTTGGCACAGATTTCTGCAGCCCCATTTTCATCTTTGAAATTCATAGCCGGAAGTTACAGTTTTCTTCTCTTCACTGACGTACCGGGTCCCTTGCAGGCAAGCAAAGCTTCCTCTTCCTGTGCTGGGAGCCCGGTGACGTCACTGGCAGCATAAGTAATTTATGCAGAGTGTATACAGGGGAGGTAACTAGGCTGTTACACTAAGCCCCGCCTCCAGTCCGGTGACGTCACCGGGCAAGGAGCTTTAAAATGAATGGAGGTTAATGTGGATGAGGGGCAGGGTTACAATACATTGTGCTAAGCCCCGTCCCTCCAGTCCGGTGACGTAACTGGGCAAGGAGCTTTATAATGAATGGAGGTGAATATTGATGAGGGGGCGGAGTTACAGTGGATCAGAGAGACAGCTATAATCACCTGATGCTGCTCTGCCCCAGGACCAGGGCCGGTGCAAGGATTTTTGCCGCCCTAGGCAAAAGAAAAGTTTGCGGCGCCCCCCCCCCCATGTGACATCACAATGCCCCACCCATATGATCTGCCAAATTAAAGGGGTTCTGCAGTTTACTTAAACTGATCGACAGGGGTCCGATACCCGGGACCCCCGCCAATTGACGTCACGATTAGTATCATTGGCCTGGGTGGGGCTAAGCTTCATTAAAGCGAACAGAGCTTAACCCCGCCAAGGCCAGTGATATTAGTCGTGACGTCACTGCGCCTGCAGTAAACAGCGAGAAGGCCGAGGCGCTACTGCCAGTGTCGGACCCCACCGATCAGTTTAAATAAACTGCAGAACCCCTTTAACGCCAGTTTTCTCTCCCCCAATGTCATTCTCTTCCCCTCCCCCATGTAATTCTCTCTCCTTTTCTTGTCATTCTCCCCCCCATGTCATTCTCTCCCCCCCCCCATGTAATTCTCTCTCCTTTTCTTGTCATTCCCCCCCCCCCCATGTAATTATCTTACCCCTCTTGTCATTCTCTCTCCCCCTTTTCATTCCCCCTTGTTATCCTCTTTCTCAACCCCCCTTGTCATCCTCTTTCTTAATCTTCCCCCTTGTCATATCCTCTTTCTCAATCTCCCCCTTGTCATCCTCTTTCTCACCCCCTTGTCATCCTCTTTCTCACCCCCCTTGTCATCCTCTTTCTCACCCCCTTGTCATCCTCTTTCTCACCCCCTTGTCATCCTCTTTCTCACAACCCCCCATGTCATCCTCTTTCTCAATCCCCCCTTACTTCTGGTGTAGCGTGGCCGAGCTTTGTATGCTCCATGGGTACAGGAGCTTTAGTCTCCTGGACCTGGGCGGACTGATAGGAAGCGCACACTGTGTGCACACCTCCTGTCAGTCCGGCCGGGTACAGGAGACAGATGCTCCTGTACCGCGGACTATACAGGGCTCGGCCACGCTACTATGAGGAACTGACAGGAGGGAGCGCTGAGCGCTTCCCTCCTGTCAGTCCCTCTCTTCATGCTGCGCCCGGGCAGTGCGCCCTGATGGACGCACCAGCCCGGGCAGTGCTGCAGCCGCCTGAGGCTCTCTATAGAACGCTCGGGCGGCTGCAGCATGAAGGGGGCCCACGGGGCAATGCAGCCGGAAGTTAGGGAAAGATAAACAGATACATAAACAATCAGTGGGGGACTGTTGGAGCCACATAGAAGTGGCGAAAATAGCAGAAAATATATGGAGGCACCTTCATTTAGATGTACATTGTGAGTAAACCTGTTTTTAAAAAAAAGTTTGATCCCGGACAACCCCTTTAAGTTGCATTACTGAAATAAATTAACGAAATTCAAATTATTCGAGTTTCACCTGTAAGTGTAAACAACAGCATAAATCACAGTGCAAGTTAAAGAGGACCTTTCATGTTTTTTTTTTAGTTTAGATAAATACCTTTACTTGCGGGAGACCTTCCGCTGATGCTGCCAACCTGAATGTTTTTTTTAAATTTCGCTCCTAAGTTCCGCTGTGCCCCCCTGCAGTTTTCCCGCTCAGTATGTTAATACTGAGCATTGGTACAAGGAGGAGGAGACGCCAGGGTTTTTCAATGAGCGTCTCCTTCTCCCTGGCTGTGCCGCGATCCAATCACAGCGGAGAACATGAAAGGTCCTCTTTAACCCTTCAAAGTGCAATAAAGTAATAAGTTGATGGCTTTGCATAGTATCAATAACTGCAAATGTCCTCAAATGTCCATAACTTGCTTCATGGCTCTACAGTTACAATAATGTTTTATATGAAAAATGTTTTTTTCAAACCTAGCAACTGTTCTACATGTACAGATGTACGTAATGTTTTACAAAGGTTTTCTCATCGAAAGTTAACACATATCTAGTATTAATTTCTGGTTGATTAGGATTATTCCATGAATAAAATCCCACAATTAGGACAAAAAGTCATAGGCCCAGCAATGTGTGAATACTGTACAGACAATAGGCACTGAAGCCCCAATGCTAGGCACTCACCAGCAAAAGACTTGGTAGTAGGGGTAATAGTGAGCTTCCTATGAAGGCCTGTGATTTTCCTGTGTGATGTGTCTGATGAAGAAGAGAGACACCCTATGAAACTCGTGTTCATAAATCACTTGTCCCTTTTCTATTTTTACTTTTACTTCAATTCACACAATTGGCAGAAATCCTTGGCTGGTAAAGAAAAACCAAAAGCTTCTAGAATCTCTTCTAGAAAGAGATAAGTCTGCGTCATTAACGGTCATCTTCCAGCACCCCCAGCTGTCACCAAGACACTTCACTGCATAAATGCAAGAGGAAATGAACAGCGCCCCTTTAATATCTCACCCTTTGTGGTACGATGATAAGCTCATCGTGTCTGTTGAGTCATCGCCCAGAAAAAATGCATGAATGTGTATCCATGGCCTTCTCTAATGCTAAATCCCATGTGAAAAATGTGTATTTTGCTTGTCTATTATGAATATTTTGTATACTGTACTATATATATAGGGACTTATATGGTGTTAGTTATATTTTTCATCGTTAAAGAGGACCTGTCACGGCTTGTGACACGTCTATTTTATTAGATACTTGCATTCCCTGTGCCATAACAATTCTGGAGCATGTTTTCTTATGACTCTATGCTGTTTTATCCTTCTGCTATTCTTGCTAGAAGTTTACTGATAAAGGTACAGATGGGAGTTACCAGTCAGGGGTGTGTCCCTGCACAGTCTGACACTGTCTAATCAGTGCCGCCAGTGTCAGACTGTGCAGGGGTACTCCCCCAACTGGTAACTCCCATCTGTACCTTTATCTATAAACTTCTAGCAAGAATAGAAAAAGAATGGCACAAGATAGAGTCATAAGAAAACATGCAAGAAGTTACTAAGGGTACTTTTACACTAGCGTCAAAGTTTTCCGTCATTGAGTTCCGTCCTCGGGGCTCAATAACGGAAAAAAAACTGATCAGTTTTATCCTAATGCATTCTGAATGGAAAGCAATCCGTTCAGTTTGCATCAGTTTGTGTTCAGTTCAGTCCGTCCACGTTTTTTGGACGCAAATAAAAGCGCAGCATGTTGTATTTTTATCTCCATCCAAAAATGCGGAAACACTTGACGGAATGTATTAAGGGTGGATCCGACATTGAAAGTTGACGCATTAACGGATCCGTTCTTCCACTCTGTGCATGCGCAGACCTTTTAAAATGGTAAAATAATAAATAACGGATCCGTTTTTACAGATGACAACGGATAGACGGATCCATTATTTCAATACAATTGTCAAACGGATCTGCAAACGGATCCGTTTGCAAATTAAATCCGTTTTCAAACGTTTTAAGGGATCCGTCGGGCAGTTCCGTTGACGGAACTGCCTGACGGAATCCTTCAACGCAAGTGTAAAAGTACCCTAAAACAGCCATGTCAGGAGAGGTGACAGGTCTTCTTTAATGGAGCTATCTGGGAGTTCGATATTGATGACCTATCTTTAAGACAGGCGATCCATATCTCATCTGTAGGACATGTTCACAAGTCAGAAAATACAAATCCAATGTTTTTTCTGCAGAATCTGTGGTAGAAATCCAAAGCTGTCCCTTATATTTCTGCACCCTACTTTCAGTCTACATCATAAGGTTTAGCCTCATTCAACCGCACCAAGAACGGACATACTCATTGGGCCAGATTTATCATAGACTGGTGGCATACATCAGTCTCTGATAACTAGGCATGCGTCCAGATGCTGCGCCTAATTTATGATTAGGCGTAGGCCTCGTCAAAAAATTAGACGCAGCATTTCGCAGTCTGAGTGCCTATACTGATATCTACTCCTGCCCCAGCGTAAAACTCCCTCACCACGTCCCCTTTTTGGGAAAGTGACGAGGCCAGTGGAGAAACCACACATGTGCAAATTTTTTTTTGCATACTGTAAGTGGCATTTAAAAAGTTGCAAATGGACAGTTTGTAACTTTTTCAGGCCACAAAAAGTGGTGTAATGTAATGATAAATCTGGCCTATGATTAATTCCATGCCATGGATTACAAATGGATGGCAAGTTAATGTCAGGTGTTTAGTGCCAGAGATTTTGGCAAAAAAAAAACAACACTTTTTGTGGGAATACCCTTAGGATATATTTACATTTGTAGGTTTTTATCAAGTTTTGTTATGATCTTTATGCAGTTTTTGAAACCAAAACCAAGAGTAGGTTCAAAAACAGAGCAGTGTCTGTCCTTTTTTTACTTTCTCTCTTCTATCATTCACAAACCTCATGCGTCTAAGGCCTCATGCACACGGCCGTTGTTGTGGTCCGCGTCCGAGCCGCATATTTTGCGTCTCGGGCACGGACCCATTCACTTCAATGGGGCCGCAAAAGATGCGGACAGCACTCCGTGTGCTGTCTGCGTCCTTTGCTCCGTTCCGTTGCTCCGGAAAAAAAATAGAGCATGTCCTATTAATAGGCATTTCTATAATGGGCCGCGTTCCGTTCCGCAAATTGCAGAACGGAACGCGGAGCAGCTTCCGTGTTTTGCGGATCCGCGGTTTGCGGACCGCAAAACACCAACGGTCGTGTGCATGTAGCCTAAGTCTGAAAAAAAAAGAAAAAAATTGCCTTGTCCTGAGGTCCAAAATAGGCTTCCTCTGTAAGGCCTCTTTCAGACGGGCGTTGCGGGTGCACTCCGTCAAACAGTGCGGGTGCGTTGCGGGAATTGCCGCGATTTTTCCCTGCGAGTGCAAAGCGCTGTCATGCGTTTTGCACGCGCGGGAGAAAAATCGGCACTTTGGTACCCAGACTCGAACCTGCACTTCTTCACAGAAGTGCATGTTTGGGTCAGAAATTATCCCGCTGGTATTATTTCACATTATAACATAGTTATAATGTAAAATAATACCCTTGGCCATCTCCCTAATGTTGAACCCGGTGCAGAATGGGTTAAAAATAATAAACTAATCATAACTTACCTGGTCCATTTGATCGCGAAGCCCGGCATCCTCTCCGTTAGCTTGAAAGATGTAAAGGACCTGTAATGATGTCACAGCATCACATGGCCCAATCACCTGCTCCATCACTATGGTGATGGAGCATGTGATTGGTCCATGTGACCACGTGACATCATCCAAGGTCCTTAAGCACTATCCACAGCCTGAGGATAGTGGTTAAGGACCTTGGATGATGTCACATGGTCACATGGACCAATCACATGCTCCATCACCATAGTGATGGAGCAGGTGATTGAGCCATGTGATGTGACGTCATCACAGGTCCTTTAGATCATCGATGCTGCAGGGAAAGAGAGGAGAGATCGCGACTACGCGATCAAGTGGCTAAGGTAAGTTAACTTTATTATTTTTAACCCCTTCCTCATCATTTAACAATGCATTCTTTATTAAGAATGCTATTATTTCCCTTATAACCATGTTATAAGGGGAAATAATAGAGATTGGGTCCCGTTGCTAAGCAACAATGCGGGAAAATCGCAACGCATCCGCACTTGGTTGCGGATGCTTGCGATTTTCCCGCATCCCCATTCACTTCTATGGGGCCTGCGTTGCGTGAAAAACGCAGAATATAGAACATGCTGCGATTTTCACGCAGCGCAGAAGTGATGCGTGAAAATCACCGCTCATGTGCACAGCCCCATAGAAATGAATGGGTCCGGATTCAGTGCGGGTGCAATGCGTCCTCCTCACGCATTGCACCCGCGCGGAAAACTTGCCCGTGTGAAAGGGGCCTAAGGGTTCTTTCACACTAGCGTTAGAGGAATCTGGCAGGCAGTTCCGTCGCTGGAAGTGCCTGCTGGATCCAGAAATCCGTGTGCAAAAGGATACCACTTGCATTGAAATACCAGATCCTTCTCTGGTGTCATTCGGAAAACGGATCCAGTATTTATCTTTTTCACATTTTTAAAGGTCTGCGCATGCGCAGACTGGAAAACTGGATCAGTTTTTCCGGAACACTTGGTACCGGATCCGGCATTAATTCATTTCAATGGAAAATAATGCCGGATCCGGCATTCCGGCAAGTGTTGCGGAATTATGGCCGGAGAAAATACCGCAGCATGCTACGTTTTTTTTTTCCCGGCTAAATATAGTAAAAGTGACTGAACTGAAGACATCCTGATGCATACTGAATGGAATGCTTTCCATTCAGAATGCGTTAGGACAAAACTGAAGTGTTTTTTTCCGGTATTGAGCCCCTGTGATGGAACTCAATACCGGAAAACTTTAACGCTAGTGTGAAAGTATCCTAAGGGGATCTCTGGGAATGATGATTGTTTAGAAAGTGCCCGCAGCCTGTCTCTCTAGACAGAAGATTCGTACTTACCTGGTTCTGGTCCTCTGCAATGTCTCTGCTGGGTCCATGTTCTGGTGACGTGCATAAGTGGTGACATTCTGCTTGTGGCCACATCAACACTTAAGCCAATAACTGGCCGCAGAAGGCGGGCCACAATGCATGAACACCATCCGTAGGGCAGCCGCTGCGGATCGCTATCCACCCGTTCCGCAAAAAGATAGAACATGTTCTATCTTTTTGCGGAATGGAAATACGGGATGAAACCCCACGGAAGCACTCTGTGGTGCTTCCGTAGGGTTCCGCTCCGTGCTTCCGTTCCGCATCTCCGGGTTTACAGACCCATTGAAGTGAATGGGTCCGCTTCCGTGAGCCCGTGTATTGCGGATCCGCATATGCGGTCCGCAATATGGCTATGGGGTGCACACGTGTGCAGGAGGCCAAAGAGCATGTGACCATGATCATGCAGAGCCGGATATAAACTCTCTGAGGGCCGGAGCATGGGCACAGCGGAGGTAAGTATCAATCTTTTGTCTTGAGAGGCAGCCTGTGGACTACTGCTAAAAAATCATTGTTTCCGGAGAACTCCTTTAAGCGGTTCAAGCTGTGTGGCAGCAATAGTGTTTCAGGCAACTTATACAGATCATAGCCTTCATTTTTTTCCCCAAAATGTTTTATTGAAAGATTTTGCAAAACAAAACACAGACTGACAATATAAGACAGATCAGAAAAACTAGGACATCTCAGCATTATCTCAAGGAGTGGGTGCCACTATGGTATGCATACAATACAACAGCATCGCAGTATAACGGCAGGCCTAGAATCATTTTCTGTTGGTGTGAAACTAAGTCTACTTTCACACTCGCGTTTTGGCTTTCCGTTTGTGAGATTCGTTCAGGAATCTCACAAGCGGTCCAAAACTGATCAGTTTGTATTCTAATGCATTCGGAATGGAAAAGGAACCGCTCAGAATGCATCAGTTTATATCAGTTCAGTCTCCATTCCGCTTTGGAGACGGACAACAAAAGCTGCTTGCAGCGTTTGGTGTCCGTCTGACGAAACTGAGCCAAACGGATCCGTCCTGACGCACAATGTAAGTCAATAGGGACAGATCCGTTTTCACTGACACAATCTGGCACAATAGAAAACAGATCCGTTTTAATAGTTCCCCTAGTGAGATATAACAAGCAATCATTAGATTGCTTCTTTCATGGACTACAGTCATTAGCATTGAAGTCTATTAGAATTACACTAAGGGGCACATTTATTTAGACCGGTGTTTTAGATGCCAGTCTTAATAAGCCCTATACCTGGCGGTGGATCCGCTGGAGTTATAAAGAGGTACAAGCATATTTCTGTTTAATAAATGACCCCCTATGTTTCTATGGAGCGCTGCCACAGACAGGTTCTCCATAGGAACTAGTGTGTGGCAGCCCTGTGCCACTCCTGAATACAGGGGCTGCTGCACACACACTCAGTCTTCCCCGATCCTAGCCAGGGGGTGCTGGAGAACGTCCGGGAACGCGTGCTCACTGCCTTTAACCTCCCAGACGCTGTGGTCACATTTGACCACGGCATATGAGGGGTTAAATATATGTCATCAACCTTATCGTCGATCACATACATTATTCCCAGGTGCCTGCTGTTTAAAATTGCAGGCACCCTTTGGCTATGGCGCCTGCTCCGCTCGTGATTGGCGCCATTTTTAAATGCCTGACCACTGATGTAAATTTATGTGGGTCAGTCGGGAAGGGGTTAATAAGTACTAATGCCCCCTGTGCCTCTTAAAGGGGTTGTCCCACGAAAAAAAAAGTCTACGGTTTTCAAACCTGCACCTGGATCTGAATACTTTTGGAATTGCATGTAATTAAAAATGTATTATAGCTACTGAGTTATTCAATAAAATGTATCTGTATAGCGCCACCTGCTGTTTGTTTGTTTTTCTTATTTCTTTGACCTGCTCACTGAGAAGGCCGCACATGCTCAGTTTCATCCTTCAACTGTCTCCTGAGCTGTGCAACCGAGAGCATGGACACGCCCCCCTGAGCTGCAGCAGAAAAGACACTCCCCTTGAGCTGTCCGCTTGATATAAATCTAGCAGAGCAATGAATGGGGAGATCTCTGGATCCATGTGAGATACAGGGCTGGTTCTAGCTTTGTTAGAAAGAGGTTGTCATGTGCTATATGATCTCTGACTTTCATTTTTTTACATTAGTCATTGGATAACCCCTTTAAATAATAGTGGAAATTCGTCTTCTTAATAAATAATAATGCCCCGTGTGCCTCATGAATACATATAATTCCCATGCGCCTCACACATAATTGCAACAGTGGATGCCAATACAGTTGAAAGAGTGAACATGCGAGTGAACTGGGGAAACCTCTATTCATCCACCTTTATGGCAATCCAATTGTGGCTCCTTAGAAAACTGAAATATATTCCATATCCAGTGTTTTATACTCGTGCACCAAGGCCAAGAAATCTCTGAACATAGATTGAATTTGCACAGGACTAGGTTCCGCCACGGCATCCTTATGTGCGGTGTGTTTGCTTGCGCTATAGTGCCTTTAATTATATCTACACAGATGGCTTATGATATAAGAGCTAATTACTGATCTCACCAAGTTGGAACCAGATACATAATTGCAAGATTACAGAGAACATATTTCAAAGATAATTTAGCAATTATTATGCTTTTGGGTTATGACATTGTTCACATGTTGCAGTCACAACGCGGCTGCGGTAAGTTTTTTTTTCCGTTTTTACTGAATCACTAGGGGTCATTTATCAAACTGGTGTAAAGTTGAACTGGATTGTTGCCCATAGCAGCCTATCAGACTCCTCCTTTCATTCTCCAAAGGAGCTGTCAAAAATTAAAGGAGGAATCTGATTGGTTACTATGGGCAACTAAGAGTACTTTCACACTTGTGTTAAAGGATTCCATCAGGCAGTTCCATCAACAGAACTGCCCGACGGATCCGTTAAAACGTTTGAAAACCGATTTCATTTGCAAACGGATCCGTTTGCAGATCCGTTTGACAATTGTATTGAAATAACGGATCCGTCTTTCAGTTGTCATCCGTAAAAACTGATCCGTTATTTATTATTTTACCATTTTTAACCCCTTAAGGACACGGCCCTATTTCACCTTAAGGACCAGGCCATTTTTTCAAAATCTGACCAGTGTCACTTTATGTGGTGATAACTTTATAACGATTTTACTTACTCAGGCCGTTCTGAGATTTTTTTCTCGTCACATATTGTACTTCATGACACTGCTAAAATGGGGTCAAAAAAAGTTAATTTTTTTGCATAAAAAAATACCAAATTTACCAAAAATTTGGAAAAATTTGCAAATTTCAAAGTTTTAGTTTCTCTACTTCTCTAATACATAGTAATACCCCCAAAAACATTATTACTTTACATTCCCCATATGTCTGCGTCATGTTTCGATCATTTTGGGAATGCCATTTTATTTTTTGGGGATGTTACAAGGCTTAGAAGTATAGAAGCAAATTTTGAAATTTTTCAGAAATTTGTCAAAGCCCACTTTTTATGGACCAGTCCAGGTCTGAAGTCACTTTGGGAGGCTTACATAATACAAACCACCCAAAAATGACCCCATTTTAGAAACTACACTCCTCAAGGTATTCAAAACTGATTTTACAAACGTCATTAACCCTTTAGGTGTTCCACAAGAGTTGATGGAAAATGTAGAAGAAATTTGAGAATTTCGATTGTTTGGAAAATTTTCCATTATAATCAATTTTTTCCAGTAATAAAGTAAGGCTGCATTTACACGGGCGAGTTTTCCGCGCGGGTGCAATGCGTGATGTGAACGCATTGCACCTGCACTGAATCCTGACCTATTCATTTCAATGAGGCTGTGTACATGAGCGTTTTTTTTCACGCATCACTTGTGATCGCAGCATGTTCTATATTCTGCGTTTTTCACGCAGCCCTAGCCCCATAGAAGTGAATGGGGCTGCGTGAGAAACGCATTGCATCCACAAGCAAGTGCGGGTGCGTTGCGTTTTTCACTGATGGTTGCTAGGAGATGTTGTTTGTAAACCTTCAGTTTTTTATCACGCGCGTTAAAAACGCATCAAAACGCATTGCACCCGCGCGGAAAAAACTGAACGCAATCGCAGGCAAAACTGAATGTCTTTGCCTGTGAAATCGCACAGTTTTCACTGAACGCATCCGCAACGCATCCGGACCTAATCCGGACACGCTCGTGTGAGCCCAGCCTAAGGGTTATCTGCCAAACAAAACTCAATATGGGTTGCCCTGATTCTCTAGTTTACAGAAACACCCCATACAGTATGTGGTCCTAAACTACTCTTTGGCCAAATGGGAGGACATGAAGGAGGGGAACGCCATATGGGTTTTGAATGGCAGATTTTGCAGAACTGTTTTTTTTAACACCACGTCTTATTGCAAGCCCCCCTGATGCACCCTAGCATAGAAATTCCAAAAAAGTGACTCCAACTAAAAAGGTACACCCCTCAAGGTATTCAAAGCTGGGTTTACAAACGTTGTTAACCCTTTAGGTGTTCCACAAGAGTTCATAGAAGATGGAGAAACAATTTTAAGAATTTAAATTTTGGGGAAAATTTTCCATTTTACACCATTTTTTCCAGTAATAAAGTAAGGGTTAACTGCTAAACAAAACTCAATATGGGTTGCCCTGATTCTCTAGTTTACATAAACACCCCATATGTGGTCCTAAACTACTGTTTGGCCAAACGGGAGGACATAGAAGGAGGGGAACGCCATATGGGTTTTGAATGGCAGATTTTGCAGGACTGTTTTTTTTTATACCATGTCCTATTTCAAGCCTCCCTGATGCACCCAAGAATAGAAATTCCAAAAAAGTGACTCCATCTAAGAAAGTACACCCCTCAAGGTATTCAAAACTGGGTTTACAGATGTTGTTAACGCTTTAGGTGTTCCACAAGAGTTCATGGAAAATGGAGAAACAATTTTGAAATTAAGATTTTTTGGAAAAATTTCCATTTTAACCCTTACTTTATTACTGGAAAAAATGGGTTACCAGCCAAACAAATATCAATATGGGTTGCCCTGATTCTGTACTTTGCAGAAACACCCCATATGTGGTCGTAAACTACTGTTAGGCCAAACGGCAGGATATAGAAGAAGGGGAGCGCCATATGGTTTTTGGAAGGCAGATTTTGCAGGACTGGTTTATTTACACCATGTACCCTTTCAAGCCCCCTGCTGCACCCCTAGAGTAGAAACTCCATAAAAGTGACCCCATATAGGAAACTACGGGATAAGGTGGTTGTTGTTTTGGGACTATTTTAGGGTAAATATGATTTTTGGTTGCTCTATATTACACTTTTTTGATGCAAGCTAACAAAAAATGTAAATTCTAAAATTGTTTCTACATTCGCCATTAAGTTTTGTGGAACACCTAAAGGGTTAACAAAGTTTGTAAAGTAATTTTTGAATACCTTGAGGGTTGTATTTTCTTAGATGGGGTCACTTTTTGGAGTTTCTAGTCTAGGCTACATCAGGGGGGCTTCTAACGGGACATGGTGTAATTAAACCAGTCCATCAAAATATGCCATCCAGAAACCATATGGCGTTCCCTTCGTTCTATGCCCTGCCGTGTGGCTATATAGCCATTTACAATCACATATGGGGTGTTTCTGCAAACTACAGAATCAGGGCAATAAATATTTTTATTTTTTTTATTGTTAACCCTTCCTTTATTACCGGAAAATATGGATTAAAACTGAAATTTGGCAAAAAAATTGGTGTTTTGGCACCGTTTTTATTTTATTTTTTTAACGCTTTAACGTTCATCCAAGGGGTTGGGTCAAATGTTATTTTTATAGGGCAGATTATGACGGACACGCTAATACCTAATATGTCCCCTAGATGCCATGGTCACAACATCAAAGGGGTTAAATGTCTGCAATCAATGTATTGCCGATCACAGGGATTAGCCCTGGGGGTCTGCTGTGTAAAACAGAAGTCCCCCAGTGCCTATGCGCCCGCTCCGCATAGGCGCCCGCTCCGCATATTTAGATGTTACTCTATATTATCATTTTATGAACAAAAAATTTATAATTTTACTATCTCCATAGCCTGGGAGCTACAGTTTTTTTTTTTGTTGGGTGTCTATCTAATGTAGGGGCTCATTTTTTTCGGGATGAGATGGCGGTCTTATTGGCACTATTTGGGGGTGCATATGACTTTTTGATCGCTCGCTATTTCACTTTTTGTGATGTTAGGTGACAATAGAAATGGCTTTTTTGACATAGTTTTTATTTTATTTTTTTGAAGTCGTTTATCCGAGGGGCTAGTTTATGGGGTATTTTTATACAGAAGATTTTTACGGACGCGGCGATGCCCAATATGTATGGCTCTCAGACTTAAGAGACACTAGAACAGGCATCCTCAAACTGCGGCCCTCCAGATGTTGTAAAACTACAATTCCCACCATGCCCTGCTGATGCTGGGAGTTGTAGTTTTACAACACCTGGAAGGCCGCAGTTTGAGGATACCTGCACTAAAACTAATATCATTTTTGGAAAAAAAAAAAAAATTCCGTGTCTCCAAAGTCTGAGAGCCATAGTTTTTTTTATATATTTTCTAGGGGACTGTCTGGATCTTTGATCGGTTTGTTTCCTATCGCTCACTATTTTTTGGCTAGTTCGTTGATTTCTGGTACTAACATCCGGACCAGGACGGTCCTTTACCGTCTGACTGAGAGGTAAGACGCAGCATTTATCCGCTATAATGTCAGTGATGTCATTAGGTATAATTCTGTAGGTTACTATACGAGGTGTATACTCTCTATGATTCTTATATACGGCCAGATTCACACTGGACACAAGCATTGGCGGATCCAGGGGGGGCAACAGGGTAATATAACTGAGGAGGGTCATCAGGGACATTATACAGGGGTAGTATAAGTTATATTACCCCTGTATAATGTCCCCTGATACCCCTCCTCAGTTATATTACCCCTTGTATAATTTACCCTGATACCCCTAAGGCCTCTTTCACAATTGCGTTGTTAGGATCCGGCGGGCACTTCCGTCGCCGGAAATGCCCGCCGGATCCGTAACAACGCAAGTGACCTGAAAGCATTTGAAGACTGATCAGTCTTCAAAATACTTTCAGTGTTACTATGGCAGCCAGGACGCTATTAAAGTCCTGGTTGCCATAGTAGTAGTGGGGAGCGAGGGAGCAGTATACTTACCGCCCGTGCGGCTCCTGGGGCGCTCCAGAATGACGTCAGAGCGCCCCATGCCCATGGATCACGTGATCCATGCACATGGGGCGCCCTGACGTCACTCTGGAGCGCCCCGGGAGCCGCACGGACTGTAAGTATACTGCTCCCCCGCTCCCCACTACACTTTACCATGGCAGCCGGGACTTTAGCGTCCTGGCTGCCATTGTAACCATTCATAAAAAGCTAAATGTCGGATCCGGCGATGCGCCGAAACGATGTTTAGCTTAAGGCCGGATCCGGATTAATGCCTTTCAATGGGCATTAATTCCGGATCCGGCCTTGCGGCAAGTGTTCAGGATTTTTGGCCGGAGCAAAAAGCGAAGCATGCTCCGGTATTTTCTCCGGCCAAACAACGTTCCGGTCCTGAACTGAGGACATCCTGATGCATCCTGAACGGATTTCTCTCCATTCAGAATGCATGGGGATAAAACTGATCAGGATTTTTCCGGCATAGAGCCCCGACGACGGAACTCTATGCCGGAAAACAAAAACGCAAGTGTGAAAAAGCCCTAAGTTATATTACCCCCTGTATAATTTACCCTGATACCCCTCAGTTCTATAACTGAGGGGTATCAGGGTATATTATACAGTGGTAATATAACTGAGGAGGGGTATCAGGGTACATTATACAGGGGTTAATATAACTGAGGAGGGGTATTAGGGTAAATTATACAGGGGTAATATAACTGAGGAGAGCTATCAGGGGACATTATCCAGGGATAATGTAACTTATATTACCCCTGTATAATGTACCCTGATACCCCTCCTCAGTTATATTACCCCTGTATAATGTACCCTGATAGCCCTCAGTTATATAACTTAGGGGTATCAGGGTCAATTATACAGGGGGTAATATAAGGTAATATAACTAAGGAGGGGTATCAGGGGACATTATACAGGGGTAATATAACTTATACTACCCCTGTATAATGTCCCTGATGGCCCTCCTCAACAATCTGAAAGTGCCCCTCCCGAGACCAGGCTCTGGATCCGCCACTGGACACAAGTGATAGCGTTTCTAATCACACCGACGCCTCACCACAACTGTACGCGGAAGGATTTCTCTCCATCCTGACTGTCAGCAGTTGGGCTGTGATTAAACTGCCAAGTCCAACCTGAACGAGTGGAGTGTATGACATATTTCCTACACTGAAGATACAGATTACTCCAATTCATCCTCTAACTGTGTTGGTCAATGATGTGGTAATGGAAAGTGGAGTTCCCCACTTTCATAAAAAATACAAAACACTGTAAAGCTGCATGTAGACTGTGATGTGTGAACTAGACCTGAAAGAGGACCAGGATCAACCTTGGTATAATCGATACATGCACAGTAAGTAGCGGCGACCTTAAAATAATAGGGCCGTATAGAAAAACTTAGAATTGGGTCCCTCTTCCCCCAAAGAAGTACAATCATTGTAACTAGCCTCTATATTCTCATCGGAAAACTGGCGTAAATGATAATTCTACCGGTGCTGGCGGCCCTGTTCTCACCATGCTTCCTTCTTGAAAAGTTATAAGGGCAGTGTAGAAGTGCCAACCACCACTACATTTAGTCGCAATGGCGCTTAAACAGTGGCAAACCCACAGTTTGCCAATTTTTTAATGCTAGCTTCTGGCATAGGGACCATTGTAAATGACCCCCCATGTGCTAAGCTTTCCTCCTCTCCAGCCTCTCCTTACTCCATTCTCTGGAGGAAGCATCTGGAGGAGGACA
>CM065591.1:454094141-454278572 GCA_033119425.1 Bufotes viridis | reverse complement strand
GACCAGGCTTCATCTTCGTCCTCTGGCCTGGCCCTGTAAGGCCCACAAATACATTGTTGACTCCATTATCAGCGCTTGCTCAGTACTTTTCACTAAGATTTTCCTGCTGCTGAAATGCTTACTGCCAGTGGGGTAGTACCATCAATGGAGGCTGAGCACACAGTCCCTATGGGGCCCATGAGGTTAGTGGGCCAGGCTGGGCTGAATGGCAATGCCCCTTTTTCGACCTAAATTCACCCCATGGCATGGCATTGTCACAGTAACACTAGACCAGCAGCAGACGGGTCAGGAGAACATATTGTACATTCCGGGCCCTGGGCATCCTGTCCCTGTCCTCCTCCCGATGCTTCCTCGGAATGGAGTAAGAAGAGGCTGGAGAGGAGGAAAGGTCAGCAAATGGGGGTCATTTACAATGGTCCCTATGCCAGAAGCTAGCATTAAAAAATTGGCAAACTGTGGGTTTGCCACTGTTTAAGCGCCATTGCGACTAAATGTAGTGGTGGTTGGCACTTCTACACCGCCCTCATAACTTTTCAAGAAGGGAGCATAGTGAGAACGGGGCCGCCAGCACCGGTAGAGTTATCATTTACGCCAGTTTTCCGATGAGAATATAGAGGCTAGTTACAATGATTGTACTTCTTTGGGGGAAGAGGGACCCAATTCTAAGTTTTTCTATACGGCCCTATTATTTTAAGGTCGTCTCTACTTACTGTGCATGTATCGATTATACCAAGGTTGATCCTGGTCCTCTTTCAGGTCTAGTTCACACATCACAGTCTACATGCAGCTTTACAGTGTTTTGTATTTTTTATGAAATAGTAATAATCAATTTTTATTAATCAAAACAAATAATGACAACATGATGGTAAGGAATCCAATTAAATATCGCCGCATGACAATTCATAACCTTTCTGTGTGACTAAAAACAAGTATAAACAAAATTCATGAGCCAAAAAGTCAAAGTAACAATAATATGAAGTATGAGCCCGAATAAAGTGAATGCCTAATGATAGGATAAGAAATAGTAACAATATGGGGGGAAAATACCACCTAAAACTACATTAGAAATACCATATAGTACGACTAGTGCTCAATAAATAAGTGAATAATAAGGTGCTAAGTGCATGACTATTGACTAATGGCCAAAAGTATCTATACAAGTAACATACCAGAATATGAACAGTGGAGCAGCCGCTATCCCCTCTATGCGCGTTTCGCGATTAGGCTTCTTCTGGAGGAACAGCTTGGGACTTTATAGTGAGGGACACTACTAATGATAGGCAATTTTTATGTGCTTGGCACTCTGTAGCCCTCCTATCCGTAAAGTGAATGGTCTTCTGCTTCTGAGCTTCCTCTGTGCATCTACTTAAGAGTAAAAGTTCAGAAGTTGCAGTACCCCAGAAGGACTAGTGAAAAAGGTTTAATTACCATTGACAGAATTAATGCAATATTTCTTGAGTTAAATGTCATTTGTTATGTACATGCACTTAATGGCATTAACAACTTGGCAAATTGTGTTAGATTGTCAGGATATGGACCAGATCTGCCCCCTGACTAGTTAATATTGAGGCAATTTAGCTGAAGCAGCTTGAGAGACCTCCTGAACAACTAGGACCAAGCTCAGAAAACCTCAGCTCAGTCTCTGAGCCTACAACCGCCTAGAAAGCAGCCATACAACCAAAGTATCCCTGAAAGAGAGACCAGACATCTCAGAAGATCTAGAACTCACAAGGCCATGCATTGGATTCAGACAGCAAGGTATTGTGCTAGTTTATGGCAGAAAGGCTTTGCTGCTGTGGAAGAGAATATTGCTAAAGCTTTCCCCATACTTTGAGATGGATTCACCATCGTTATCTCTGTTCTGCAGCCCTCAGTCCCGTGGTTCTGCTGAGAGACTGCAAAGTGTCTTTAGAGAGAGGCACTATACATGAAGGGGGCACCGAGAAAATGAACTATACATAAAAGGGGCACATATAAGAGGCACTATACATGAAGGGGGCACATACAAGAGGCATTATACATAAAGGGGGCACATATAAGAGGCACTATACATAAAGGGGGCACATATAAGAGGAACTAAACATGAAGGGGTACATATAAGAGGCACTATACATAAAGGGGGCACATATAAGAGGCACTATACATAAAGGGGGCACATATAAGAGGCACTATACATAAAGGGGGCACATATAAGAGGTACTAAACATGAAGGGGGCACATACAGGAGACACTATACATAAAGGGGGCACATACAGTAGGCACTATACATGAAGGCAGCACCAAGAAAATTAACTATACATAAAAGGGGCACATATAAGAGGCACTATACATGAAGGGGGCACATACAAGAGGCACTATACATAACGGGGGCACATATAAGAGGCACTATACATGAAGGGGGCACATACAAGAGGCACTATACATAACGGGGGCACATATAAGAGGCACTATACATAGAGGGGGCACATATAAGAGGCACTATACATGAAGGGGGCACATACAGGAGGCACTATACATAAAGTGGGCACATATAAGAGGCACTATACATAAAGGGGGCACATATAAGAGACACTATACATAAAGGGGGCACATACAGGAGGCACTATACATAAAGGGGGCACATATAAGAGGCACTATACATAAAGGGGGCACATATAAGAGGCACTATACATGAAGGGGGCACATATAATAGGCACTATACATGAAGGGGGCACATACAGGAGGCACTATACATAAAGGTGGCACGTATAAGAGGCACTATACATAAAGGGGGCACATATAAGAGATACTATACATGAAAGGGGCACATACAGGTGGCACTGTACAAAAAGGGGAACATATAAGAGGCACTATACATAAAGGGGAATATATAAGAGGCACTATACATAAAGGGGCACATATAAGAGGCACTATACATAAAGGGGGCACATATAAGAGGCACTATACATAAAGGGAGCACATATGTATAAATATATTAGGGGTCAGTACAGAGATCTGTCCCATCATCTATTTATCCCCAGGACTGTGACTGTGACGAGGGGACATCCTCTGCGTCTGGAGGAAAGAAGGTTTGTACACAAACATAGAAAAGGATTCTTCACTGTAAGAGCAGTAAGACTGTGGAACTCTCTGCCTGAGGAGGTGGTGATAGTGAGTACAATAAAGGAATTCAAGAGGGGACTGGATTTATTTCTGGAGTGTAATAATATTACAAGCTACAGCTACTAGAGAGGGGTCGTTGATCCAGGGAGTTATTCTGATTGCCTGAATGGAGTCGGGAAGGAATTTTTTTCCCCTTAAGTGGGGAAAATGGGTTTCTGCCTCACAGGGGTTTTTTGCCTTCCTCTGGATCAACTTGTAGGAAACAGGCCGAACTGGATGGACAAATGTCTTTTTTCGGTCTTATATACTATGTTACTATGTTACTATATTATACATATTAGTTATGGAATTTCTTGCTAGAGCTCTAAGAGCCAACGACTCCATTAAGGGCTTTTAAGTAGGGGGTCTCACATCCAAGATACCTGTATATGCGGACAATCTTCTAATTTTCTGCTCGGACCCGAGGATCAGCCTTCCCAGTGTTTTAAAAGAGTTCACGCTCTTTGGTGATCCCAGTAACTTTAAGGTACAGTAAACCTACAAAAGTCTGTGATGCTAAACGTCAACCTTCTTGACTCTCTGGTACACGACCTACAGTGTTCATTTCCGTTTCGATGGACCTCGGGTCACAATATTTACCTGGGCACGGCCATCCCATCTCGAATGTCGGACTTATTCTCCCTTAATTTTGCTCCCCTGCTAGAGGCAGTTAGGAAGGATCTGCAGGCCTGGAAGCAACTACCATTGTCGTGGTTTGGAAGGATTCATGCAATTAAAATGAATGTCCTACCTCGTATTTTATACCTATTCCGTACTATACCAATGCCCCTTCGTGTGGATTCTTCAAGGCCTTCCGATCATTATTTTTACATTTCATTGTAACTCCTTTAACCACTTTAGCCCCCCCAAGCTTAACCACATCAGCCCCCCTAGCTTAAACACCCTTAATGACCAGACCACTTTTTACAATTCAGCACTACGCTACTTTCACCGTTTATTACTCGGTCATACAACTTACCACCCAAATTAATTTTACCTCCTTTTCTTCTCACTAATAGAGCTTTTATTTGGTGGTATTACATTGTTGCTGACATTTTTACTTTTTTTGCTATTAATAAAAATGTAACGACATTTTTGCAAAAAAATGAAATTTTTCGCTCTCTGTTGTAATTTTTTTTTTAAAAAACTACATTTCTATATGAATTTTTGTCTAAATTTATTGTTCTACATGTCTTTGATAAAAAAAATGCAATAAGTGTATATTTATTGGTTTGGGTAAAAGTTATAGCGTTTACCAACTATGGTGCAAAAAAGTGAATTTCCGCATTTTGAAGCAGCTCTGACTTTCTGAGCACCTGTCATGTTTCTTCAGGTGCTAGAATGTCAGGATAGTATAAATACCCCCAAATGACACCATTTTAGAAAGAAGACACCCCAAAGTATTCGCGGAGGGGCATGGTGAGTTCATGTATCATTTCATTATTTTTCACAAGTTAGCGGAAAATGACACTTTCTGAGGAAAAATAATAATAATAAAGTTTCCATTTCTGCTAACTTCTGGCAAAAAAAAATAAAATCTCCCACGGACTTACTATGGCCCTCAGTGAATACCTTGGGGTGTCTACTTTTCGAAATGGGGTCAGTTGTGGGGTGTGTTTACTGTTCTGGCATTTTGGGTGGGGCTAAATTGTGAGCAGCCCTGTAAAGCCTAATGGTACTCATTGGACTTTCGGCCCCTTTCCGCACCTAAGCTGCAAAAAAGTGTCACACATGTGGTATCGCCATACTCAGAAGAAGTAGGGCAATGTGTTTTGGGGTGTATTTTTACATATACCCATGCTGGGTGAGAGAAATATCTCTGTAAACTGACAACTTTGTATACATTTTTTTTAAAAGTTGTCATTTACAGAGATATTTCTCACACCCAGCATGGTTATATGTAAAAATACACCCCAAAACACATTGCTCTACTTCTCCTGAGTACGACGATACCACATGAGTGACACTTTTTTGCAGCCAAGATGCGCAAAGGGGCTCAAATTCCAATGAGTACCTTTAGGATTTCTCAGGGCATTTTTACGCATTTAGATTCCAGACCCCTAAAATGCCAGGGCAGTATAAATACCCCACAAGTGACCCCATTTTAGGAAGTAGACACCCCAAGGTATTCCGTGAGGGGTATGGTGAGTTCATGTAAAATTTTATTTTGTAAAAAATTATTTTGTCACAAGTTAGTGGAATATGAGACTGTAAGAAAAATAAATAAAAAAAAATAAATTTCCGCAAACTTGTGCCAAAAAAAAAATCTTCTATGAACTCACCATACCCCTCACGGAATACCCTGGGGTGTCTTTTTTCTAAAATGGGGTCACTTGTGGGGTATTTATACTGCCCTGGCATTTTAGGGGCCCCTAAAGCGTGAGAAGAAGTCTGGAATCCAAATGCGTAAAAATGCCCTGTGAAATCCTAAAGGTACTCATTGAAATTAGGGCCCCTTTGCGCATCTTGGCTGCAAAAAAGTGTCACTCATGTGGTATCGCCGTACTCAGGAGAAGTAGGGCAATGTGTTTTGGGGTGTATTTTTACATATACCCATACTGTGTGTGAGAAATATCTCTGTAAATGACAACTTTTTAAAAATGTTTATACAAAGTTGTCAATTTACAGAGATATTTCTCTCACCCAGCATGGGTATATGTAAAAATACACCCCAAAACACATTGCCCTACTTCTCCTGAGTATGGCGATACCACATGTGTGACACTTTTTTGCAGCCAAGATGCGCAAAGGGGCCCTAATTCTAAGGAGTACAATTTAGAAGGGCATTTTTACGCAATTGGATTCCAGACTTCTTCTCACGGTTTAGGACCCCTAAAATGCCAGCGCAGTATAAATACCCCACATGTGACCCCATTTTGGAAAGAAGACACCCCAAGGTATTCCGTGAGGGGCATGGCGAGTTCATAGAATATTTTCTTTTGCACAAGTTAGCGGAAATTGATTTTTAATAGATTTTTCTCACAAAGTCTCTCTTTCTGCTAACTTGTGACAAAAAGTTCAATTTTTCATGGACTGAATATGCCCCTCAGCGAATACCTTGGGGAGTCTTCTTTCCAAAATGGGGTCATTTGTGGGGTGTTTGTACTGTTCTGGCATTTTGGACGGGGCTAAATTGTGAACAGCCCTGTAAAGCCAAAAGGTACTCGTTGGACTTTACGCCCCTTTACGCACCTAGGCTGCAAAAAAGTGGCACATGTGATATCGCCGTACTCAGGAGAAGTAGGGCAATGTGTTTTGGGGTGTATTTTTACATATACCCATGCTGGGTGAGACAAATATCTTTGTAAATTGACAACTTTGTATAAAAAAATTAAAAGTTGTTGTTTACAGCAATATTTCTCACACAAGGTATGGGTATATTTAAAAATACACCCCAAAAGACATTGCCCTACTTCTCCTGAGTACGGCGATACCACATTGTGCCACTTTTTTGCAGCTTAGGTGCGCAAAGGGGCCCAAATTCCAATGAGTACCTTTAGGCTTTACAGGGCTGCTCACAATTTAGCCCCGCCCCAAATGCCAGAACAGTAAACACACCCCACAAATGACCCCATTTCGGAAAGTAGACACCCCAAGGTATTCACTGAGGGGCATAGTGAGTCCGTGGAAGATTTTATTTTTTTTTGCCAGAAGTTAGCAGAAATGGAAACTTTATTATTATTATTTTTCCTCAGAAAGTGTCATTTTCCGCTAACTTGTGAAAAAAAAATGAAATGATACATGAACTCACCATGCCCCTCCGCGAATAATTTGGGGTGTCTTCTTTCTAAAATGGTGTCATTTGGGGTGTATTTATACTATCCTGACATTCTAGCACCTGAAGAAACATGACAGGTGCTCAAAAAGTCAGAGCTGCTTCAAAATGCGGAAATTCACTTTTTTGCACCATAGTTGGTAAACGCTATAACTTTTACCCAAACCAATAAATATACACTTATTGCATTTTTTTTTCTGCGTAATAGATGCGGACCCATTCAGTGTGAATGGGGCCGGTGGTGATGCGGAGAGCACATTATGTGCTCTCCACATCAGCATTTGCGGAGCTGCGGCCGCGAACTTCCGGGTTTCGGCCCCGAAACATCAGGCCTCAGCTCCACAAAAGATAGAGCATGTCCTATTCTTGTCCACAATTGTGGACAAGAAAAGGCATTTTCTATATACTTCTGGCAATGTGCAGATCCGCAAAATGTGACAGGGGGAGATCAGTGGGGGTGACAGGGGGTGATCAGGGGGGTGACATGGGGTGATCAGGGGTTAATCAGGGATTAATCAATGACGGGGGGGGGGCTATTGGTGCACTTACTTTAGCTGCCTGTGTCCTCTGGTGGTCCCAAGCAAAAGGGACCACCAGAGGATCAGGCAGCAGGCATATCAGACGCTGTTTACAAAACAGCATCAGATATGCGATTTAGATGGCTTTTTTCTGACATCTACAGCCTGCCAGCGCCAATTATGCCAATTGGCGCTGGCAGGCTGTAGTAAAACTTCCTACCGACGCGCGCGTTCACAGGAAATCTCGCCTCTCGCGAGATGACGTGCCGACTCGTCAAGGAGGAACATGCCGGCCGCCCGCAGGATGCATCCCTGCAATAGGCAGTCGGGATGTGGTTAATTTTGTTCCCCTGCTAGAGGCAGTTAGGAAGGATCTGCAGGCCTGGAAGCAACTACCATTGTCGTGGTTTAGGAGGATTCATGCAATTAAAATGAATGTCCTACTTCGTATTTTATACCTATTCCGTACTATACCAATACCCCTACCGTGTGGATTCTTCAAGGCCATCCGATCATTATTTTTACATTTCATTTGGGCCGGTTCTTCCCCCAGGATTGGCATGTGCTTTTTGACTCGTAGCAAGCTTAAAGGGGGAATGGGGATCCCCAATCTCTTCAACCATAAAGCTGCGATTTTCTCGTACATTTTAGATTCCACAGGGGCTCTTCCAAAAGATGGGTCCAGTTTGAACGGGGGGAATTGGGATTTCTGCCACGAAACCTGCCCTGGTTAACCAGACCTCACAGACCTTCAAAACTCCCCTTCCTAATGGCGGGCGTCCTAAAGGTTTGGGAAAACATGCGGTGAGCCTTGGGCTTACCACTTTCCCTGGACCGTTAATCCCCATTTTCAATAATCCAGAATTCCCACTGGGAACGAGTAACCAGACGGTGCTAGGGCTCCGACGCGAAGATAACCCACAGGTCAGACAGTTGCTAGCTGACGGGACCTTTAGACCTCTGGATTCATTTGTGGACGCAACCTCTGGAGGGGCTTGGTTCCACTACCACAGTATAACAAAGTTTCTCCACACACTTGGCCCCTTGGCCAACCTTTCTAGGGATCTTACTGCCTTACCTTTGAATCGCTATGCCTCTAGAACACAACCCCCACATATTTGGTATCTTTGGTCTACGGGCTGCTCCAGGAGGCGAATGGACCTCTTGCACCCCTACCCTATGTGAAGGCTTGGGAGTGGGAGTTAGGCAAATCCTTTTCTTTTGAACAATGGGAAAAGGTGCTTACACTGTAACACAAATCTTCCACCAGTTGTAGTTTACAAGAAAAGAAGTTTAAGTTATTGTCCAGGTGGTACAGAACCCCTGCTTTGCTACACCTTTTACCCTACATGCCCAGATGTTTGCTGGCGCTGAGAGAGGGAGATTGGCACTATGGCTCACGTGTAGTGGCAGTTTGATCGTATATCCCCCTTCTGGGAGAAAATTAACGAACTATGGTTTAGTCAGCGGTAACACCGAAAAGTGGACGGTAGAAGGTGCTTTATTATCCATGTTCCCTGGCTCCCTTCCCTCCCTAAAGAGAGGTCTCCTAAGATTCTTTGTATAGGCTGCTCGCCTGGTTATTCCTAGACATTGGAACATTGGAAGTCTAGGGAGGCCCCGCCCTTTAGAGAATGGCTTAACACGTTTGAAAAGATACACAGAATGGAGGAGCTTACTGCTGAGGACGGTGGCCTGGAGCCTAAATATCTCAACATATGGACCCCTTGGTTGCTCTTCAAGGGCTCCCAGGCATATCAAGCGTGGCTGAATAATGTTGATATTAGCTCATAATCCGATGTGTCCTGTGACTGACACTTATGGGGGCACTGTGGATGACACTGTTATGGGGGAACTGTGGATGGCACTGTTATAGGGGATCTGTGGATGTCACTGTTATAGGGGATCTGTGGATGGCACTATTATGGAGGGGGTCTGTGGCTGACACTGTTATGGGGGATCTGTGGATGACACACTGTTATGGGGGATCTGTGGAGGACACACTGTTATGAGCGATCTGTGGATGGCACTGTTATGGGGGATCTGTGGATGGCACTGTTATCGGAAAACTGTGGATGGCACTGTTATAGGGGATCTGTGGATGACACTGTTATGGGGGATCTGTGGATGACACTGTTATGGGGATCTGTGGATGGCACTGTTATGGGGGATCTGTGGAAGGCACATTCATGGGGGGGGGGGTCTGTGAATGGCACTGGTATGGGGGATCTGAGGAGGACACACTGTTATGGGGGTCTATGGCTGACACTGTTATGGGGGATCTGTGGAAGGCACATTTATGGGGGGATCTGTCGATTACACTGTTATGGAAAAGATCTGTGGCTGACACTGTTATGGGGGATCTGTGGATGACACACTGTTATGGGGGATCTGTGGATTGCACTGTTATAGGGGATCTGTGGTTGACACTGTTATAGGGGATCTGTGGATGACACACTGTTATGGGGGGATCTGTGGATGACACTGTTATGGGGGATCTGTGGATGACACTGTTATGGGGGATCTGTGGATGACACTGTTATGGAGGGGATATGTGGCTGACACTGTTATGGGGGATCTGTGGCTGACACTGTTATGGGGGATCTGTGAATGACACTGTTATGGGGGATCTGTGGATGACACTGTTATGAGGGGGATCTGTGGATGGCACTGTTATCGGAAAACTGTGGATGGCGCTGTTATGGGGGATCTGTGGATGACACTGTTATGGGGGATCTGTGGCTGACACTGTTATGGGGGATCTGTGGAAGGCACATTAATGGGGGGATCTGTGAATGGCACTGGTATGGGGGATCTGCGGAGGACACACTGTTATGGGGGTCCATGGCTGACCCTGTTATGGGGGATCTGTGGATGACACACTGTTATGGGTGATCTGTGGATGATACTGTTATGGAGAAGATCTGTGGCTGACACTGTTATGGGGGATCTGTGGATGACACACTATTATGGGGGATCTATGCAGGACACTGTTATGGGGCATCTGTGGTGGACACACTGTTATGGGGGTCTATGGCTGACACTGTTATGGGGGTCTGTGGAGGACACACTGTTATGGGGGTCTATGGCTGACACTGTTATGGGGGATCTGTGGATTGCACTGTTATAGGGGATCTGTGGTTGACACTGTTATGGGGATCTGTGGATGACACACTGTTATGGGGGATCTGTGGATGACATTGTTATAGGGGATCTGTGAATGACACTGTTATGGAGGGAATCTGTGGCTGACACTGTTATGGAGGGAATCTGTGGCTGACACTGTTATGACGGATCTGTGGATGACACTGTTGTGGGGGATCTGTGGAGGACACTGTTATGGGGGACCTGTGGATGGCACTGTTATAGGGGCTCTGTGGATGACACTGTTATAGGGGATCTGTGGATGACACACTGTTATGGGGCATCTGTGGAGGACACTGTTATGGGGATCTGTGGATGACACACTGTTATGGGGAATCTGTGGAGGACACACTGTTATGAGCGATCTGTGGATGGCACTGTTATGGGGGATCTGTGGATGGCACTGTTATCGGAAAACTGTGGATGGCACTGTTATAGGGGATCTGTGGATGACACTGTTATGGGGGATCTGTGGATGACACTGTTATAGGGATCTGTGGATGGCATTGTTATGGGGGATCTGTGGAAGGCACATTCATGGGGGGATCTGTGAATGGCACTGGTATGGGGGATCTGCGGAGGACACACTGTTATGGGGGTCTATGGCTGACACTGTTATGGGGGATCTGTCGATTACACTGTTATGGAAAAGATCTGTGGCTGACACTGTTATGGGGGATCTGTGGATGACACACTGTTATGGGGGATCTGTGGATTGCACTGTTATAGGGGATCTGTGGTTGACACTGTTATGGGGGATCTGTGGATGACACACTGTTATGGGGGGATCTGTGGATGACACTGTTATGGGGGATCTGTGGATGACACTGTTATGGGGGATCTGTGGATGACACTGTTATGGAGGGGATATGTGGCTGACACTGTTATGGGGGATCTGTGGCTGACACTGTTATGGGGGATCTGTGAATGACACTGTTATGGGGGATCTGTGAATGACACTGTTATGGGGGATCTGTGGATGACACTGTTATGGAGGGGATATGTGGCTGACACTGTTATGGGGGATCTGTGGCTGACACTGTTATGGGGGATCTGTGAATGACACTGTTATGGGGGATCTGTGGATGACACTGTTATGAGGGGGATCTGTGGATGGCACTGTTATCGGAAAACTGTGGATGGCGCTGTTATAGGGGATCTGTGGATGACACTGTTATGGGGGATCTGTGGCTGACACTGTTATGGGGGATCTGTGGAAGGCACATTAATGGGGGGATCTGTGAATGGCACTGGTATGGGGGATCTGCGGAGGACACACTGTTATGGGGGTCCATGGCTGACCCTGTTATGGGGGATCTGTGGATGACACACTGTTATGGGTGATCTGTGGATGACACTGTTATGGAGAAGATCTGTGGCTGACACTGTTATGGGGGATCTGTGGATGACACACTATTATGGGGGATCTATGCAGGACACTGTTATGGGGCATCTGTGGTGGACACACTGTTATGGGGGTCTATGGCTGACACTGTTATGGGGGGTCTGTGGAGGACACACTGTTATGGGGGTCTATGGCTGACACTGTTATGGGGGATCTGTGGATTGCACTGTTATAGGGGATCTGTGGTTGACACTGTTATGGGGATCTGTGGATGACACACTGTTATGGGGGATCTGTGGATGACATTGTTATGGGGATCTGTGAATGACACTGTTATGGAGGGAATCTGTGGCTGACACTGTTATGGAGGGAATCTGTGGCTGACACTGTTATGACGGATCTGTGGATGACACTGTTGTGGGGGATCTGTGGAGGACACTGTTATGGGGGACCTGTGGATGGCACTGTTATAGGGGCTCTGTGGATGACACTGTTATAGGGGATCTGTGGATGACACACTGTTATGGGGCATCTGTGGAGGACACTGTTATGGGGATCTGTGGATGACACACTGTTATGGGGAATCTGTGGAGGACACACTGTTATGAGCGATCTGTGGATGGCACCGTTATGGGGGATCTGTGGATGGAACTGTTATCGGAAAACTGTGGATGGCACTGTTATAGGGGATCTGTGGATGACACTGTTATGGGGGATCTGTGGATGACACTGTTATAGGGATCTGTGGATGGCATTGTTATGGGGGATCTGTGGAAGGCACATTCATGGGGGGGGATCTGTGAATGGCACTGGTATGGGGGATCTGCGGAGGACACACTGTTATGGGGGTCTATGGCTGACACTGTTATGGGGGATCTGTCGATTAAACTGTTATGGAAAAGATCTGTGGCTGACACTGTTATGGGGGATCTGTGGATGACACACTGTTATGGGGGATCTGTGGATTGCACTGTTATAGGGGATCTGTGGTTGACACTGTTATGGGGGATCTGTGGATGACACACTGTTATGGGGGGATCTGTGGATGACACTGTTATGGGGGATCTGTGGATGACACTGTTATGGGGGATCTGTGGATGACACTGTTATGGAGGGGATATGTGGCTGACACTGTTATGGGGGATCTGTGGCTGACACTGTTATGGGGGATCTGTGAATGACACTGTTATGGGGGATCTGTGGATGACACTGTTATGAGGGGGATCTGTGGATGGCACTGTTATCGGAAAACTGCGGATGGCACTGTTATAGGGGATCTGTGGATGACACTGTTATGGGGGATCTGTGGCTGACACTGTTATGGGGGATCTGTGGAAGGCACATTTATGGGGGGATCTGTGAATGGCACTGGTATGGGGGATCTGCGGAGGACACACTGTTATGGGGGTCCATGGCTGACCCTGTTATGGGGGATCTGTGGATGACACACTGTTATGGGTGATCTGTGGATGACACTGTTATGGAGAAGATCTGTGGCTGACACTGTTATGGGGGATCTGTGGATGACACACTATTATGGGGGATATATGCAGGACACTGTTATGGGGCATCTGTGGAGGACACTGTTATGGGGGATCTTTGGCTGACACTGTTATGGAGGGATCTGTGGCTGACACTGTTATGGGGGATCTGTGGATGACACTGTTATGGGGATATCTGTGGATGACACTGGTATGGGGATCTGTGGATGACACACTGTTATGGGGGTCTATGGCTGACACTGTTATGGGGGATCTGTGGATCACACTGTTATGGAGGATCCGTGGATGACGCTGTTATGGAGGATCTGTGGATGACACTGTTATGGGTGATCTGTGGATGACACTGTTATGGGGGATCTGTGGAGGACACATTGTTATGGGGTTCTATGGCTGACACTGTTATAGGGGATCTGTGGATGACACTGTTATGGGGGATCTGTGGATGACACAGTTATGGGGATCTGTGGATGACACTGTTATGGCGTTCTGTGGCTGACACTGTTATGGGGTCTGTGGCTGACACTGCTATGGGGGCGCTGTGGCTGACACTGTTATGGGGGCACGGTGGATGTCACTGTTATGGGGGGTCTGTGGCTGACACTGTTATGGGGGGGTCTGTGGATGACACACTATTATGGGGGATGTATGCAGGACACTGTTATGGGGCATCTGTGGAGGACACTGTTATGGGGGATCTTTGGCTGACACTGTTATGGAGGGAACCTGTGGCTGACACTGTTATGGGGGATCTGTGGATGACACACTATTATGGGGGATGTATGCAGGACACTGTTATGGGGCATCTGTGGAGGACACTGTTATGGGGGATCTTTGGCTGACACTGTTATGGAGGGAACCTGTGGCTGACACTGTTATGGGGGATCTGTGAAGGACACTGTTATGGGGATATCTGTGGATGACACTGGTATGGGGGATCTGCGGAGGACACACTGCTATGGGGGTCTATGGCTGACACTGTTATGGGGGATCTGTGGATCACACTGTTATGGAGGATCCGTGGATGACGCTGTTATGGAGGATCTGTGGATGACACTGTTATGGGTGATCTGTGGATGACACTGTTATGGGGGATCTGTGGAGGACACATTGTTATGGGGTTCTATGGCTGACGCTGTTATAGGGGATCTGTGGATGACACTGTTATGGGGGATCTGTGGATGACACAGTTATGGGGGATCTTTGGATGACACAGTTATGGCGTTCTGTGGCTGACACTTATGGGGTCTGTGTCTGACACTGCTATGGGGGCGCTGTGGCTGACACTGTTATGGGGGCACGGTGGATGTCACTGTTATGGGGGGGGGGTCTGTGGCTGACACTGTTATGGGGGGGTCTGTGGCTGACACTGTTATGGGGGTGGTCTGTGGCTGATACTTATGGGGGTCTGTGGCTGACACTGTTATGGGGGTCTCTATTTCAATCCAGGAAAACCCCTTACTTTTGCATAGACAAGTCATTTTATACAAATCATCTATACTAATAAAATCCCTATGTGCGTGGTGTCCGTGCGTGTGTGCCAATTTGTCAAGTGCGCATGCGCGCACACAGACCAATTGGCACACACTCTACGGACACTACATGGGAGTCATCGTTTTGTAATGGCAGCGGGGCCCGGTGCAGTCACTGTACAGCAACGGGCCCTGCTCAGAGTAGTAATATTATGAATAACTGTAATAATAATAACGATCTTCACTCCTTCACTTACTAAACGGTGAAGGAGGATGCCGGGCAGGCGGGCAGGCACTGGCAGCGTAACTCACTAAGTGACGCCCCTGCTCCACCCACTTCATGAATGAAGCAGGCAGCACAGGCGCATGAGCTAGATAGTTACGCTGCCAGTGTCTCCCCGCCCGCCCAGCCTGGGGATCTGTGGATGACACACTGTTATGGGGGACCTGTGGATGACACTGTTATGGGGGATCTGTGGCTGACACTGTTATGGGGGATCTGTGGAAGGCACATTTATGGGGGGATCTGTGAATGGCAAAGGTATGGGGGATCTGCGGAGGACACACTGTTATGGGGGTCTATGGCTGACCCTGTTATGGGGGATCTGTGGATGACACACTGTTATGGGTGATCTGTAGATGACACTGTTATGGAGAAGATCTGTGGCTGACACTGTTATGGGGGATCTGTGGCTGACACTGTTATGGGGGATCTGTGGAAGGCACATTTATGGGGGGATCTGTGAATGGCACTGGTATGGGGGATCTGCGGAGGACACACTGTTATGGGGGTCTATGGCTGACCCAGTTATGGGGGATCTGTGGATGACACACTGTTATGGGTGATCTGTGGATGACACTGTTATGGAGAAGATCTGTGGCTGACACTGTTATGGGGGATCTGTGGATGAAACACTATTATGGGGGATCTATGCAGGACACTGTTATGGGGCATCTGTGGAGGTCGCTGTTATGGGGGATCTGTGGCTGACACTGTTATGGAGGGAACCTGTGGCTGACACTGTTATGGGGGATCTGTGAAGGACACTGTTATGGGGATATCTGTGGATGGCACTGGTATGGGGGATCTGCGGAGGACACACTGCTATGGGGGTCTATGGCTGACACTGTTATGGGGGATCTGTGGATCGCACTGTTATGGAGGATCCGTGGATGACACTGTTATGGGGGATCTGTGGATGACACTGTTATGGGTGATCTGTGGATGACACTGTTATGGGGGATCTGTGGAGGACACATTGTTATGGGGGTCTATGGCTGACGTTATTATAGGGGATCTGTGGATGACACTGTTATGGGGGATCTGTGGATGACACAGTTATGGGGGATCTTTGGATGACACAGTTATGGCGTTCTGTGGCTGACACTTATGGGGTCTGTGTCTGACACTGCTATGGGGGCGCTGTGGCTGGCACTGTTATGGGGGCACGGTGGATGTCACTGTTATGGGGGGGTCTGTGGCTGACACTGTTATGGGGGGGTCTGTGGCTGACACTGTTATGGGGGTGGTCTGTGGCTGATACTTATGGGGGTCTGTGGCTGACACTGTTATGGGGGTCTCTATTTCAATCCAGGAAAACCCCTTACTTTTGCATAGACAAGTCATTTTATACAAATCATCTATACTAATAAAATCCCTATGTGCGTGGTGTCCGTGCGTGTGTGCCAATTTGTCAAGTGCGCATGCGCGCACACAGACCAATTGGCACACACTCTACGGACACTACATGGGAGTCATCGTTTTGTAATGGCAGCGGGGCCCAGTGCAGTCACTGTACAGCAACGGGCCCTGCTCAGAGTAGTAATATTATGAATAACTGTAATAATAATAATGATCTTCACTCCTTCACTTACTAAACGGTGAAGGAGGATGCCGGGCAGGCGGGCAGGCACTGGCAGCGTAACTCACTAAGTGACGCCCCTGCTCCACCCACTTCATGAATGAAGCAGGCAGCACAGGCGCATGAGCTAGATAGTTACGCTGCCAGTGTCTCCCCGCCCGCCCAGCCTGGGGATCTGTGGATGACACACTGTTATGGGGGACCTGTGGATGACACACTGTTTTGGGGGATCTGTGGATGACACACTGTTATGGGGGATCTGTGGATGACACACTGTTATGGGGGATCTGTGGAGGACACACTGTTATGGGTGATCTGTGGAAAGAACACTGTTATGGGGGATCTGTGGAGGACACACTGTTATGGTGAATCTGTGGATGGCACTGTTATGGGGGATCTGTGGATGACACTGTTATGGGGGATCTGTGGAGGACACACTGTTATGGGGGATCTGTGGAGGACACACTGTTATGGGGGATCTGTGGAGGACACTGTTATGGAGAGGATCTGTGGCTGACACTGTTATGGGGGATCTGTGGATGACACACTGTTATGAGCGATCTGTGGATTGCACTGTTATGGGGGATCTGTGGATGGTACTGTTATCACAAAACTGTGGATGGCACTGTTTTTGGGGATCTGTGGATGACACTGTTATGGGGGTTCTGTGGCTGACACTGTTATGGGGGATCTGCGGAAGGCACAAATATGGGGCTCTGCGGAGGATACACTGTTATGGGGGTCTATGGCTGACACAGTTATGGGGGATCTGTGGATGACACACTTTTATGGGGGATCTGTGGATGACACTGTTAGGGAGAAGATCTGTGGCTGACACTGTTATGGGGGATCTGTGGATGACACACTATTATGGGGGATCTGTGGAGGACACTGTTATGGGGGATCTGTGGCTGACACTGTTATGGAGGGAACCTGTGGCTTACACTGTTATGGGGGATCTGTGAAGGACACTGTTATGGGGATATCTGTGGATGGCACTGGTATGGGGGATCTGCGGAGGACACACTGTTATGGGGGTCTATGGCTGACGCTGTTATAGGGGATCTGTGAATGACACTGTTATGGGGGATCTGTGGATGACACTGTTATGGGGGATCTCTGGATGACACAGTTATGGCGGTCTGTGGCTGACACTTATGGGGTCTGTGTCTGACACTGCTATGGGGGCGCTGTGGCTGACACTGTTATGGGGGCACGGTGGATGTCACTGTTATGGGGGTGGTCTGTGGCTGATACTTACGGGGGTCTGTGGCTGACCCTGTTATGGGGGTCTCTATTACAATCCAGGAAAACCCCTTACTTTTGCATAGACATGTCATTTTATACAAATCATCTATACTAATAAAATCCCTATGTGCGTGGTGTCCGTGCGTGTGTGCCGATTTGTCAGGTGCGCATGCGCGCGCACAGACCAATTGGCACACACTCTACGGACACTACATGGGAGTCATCGTTTTGTAATGGCAGCGGGGCCCGGTGCAGTCACTGTATGGCAACGGGCCCTGCTCAGAGTAGTAATATTATGAATAACTGTAATAATAATAACGATCTTCACTCCTTCCCTTACTAAACGGTGAAGGAGGCATGCGGGCAGGCACTGGCAGCGTAACTCACTAGCTCATGCGCCTGTGCCGCCTGCTTAATTCATGAATTGGGTGGAGCAGGGGCGTCACTTAGTGAGTTACGCTGCCAGTGCCTGCCCGCCCGTCCTCCTCCTTCACCGTTTAGTAAGTGAAGATCGTTATTATTATTACAGTTATTCATAGTATTACTACTCTGAGCGGGGCCCGATGCAATACAGTGACTGCACCGGGCCCCGCTGCCATTACAAAATGATGACTCCCATGTAGTGTCTGTAGAGTGTGTGCCAATTGGCCTGTGCGCGCGCTTGCGCACTTGACAAATCGGCACACACGCACGGACACCACGCACATAGGGATTTTATTAGTATAGATAATTTGTATAAAATGACTTGTCTATGCAAAAGTAAGGGGTTTTCCTGGATTGTAATAGGGACTCGACTTAGGATAGACCACCTACCAGCTGAATGAATGAACTGCGGCTCTACAGCTACCTGCGTCATTGGTTACCTGAGCACAGCACTATACGTGCTGTTGAGGCAGTGCCTGATGCTGCAGCTCACCCTCATTTACTTAAATAAGATCCCCCATCCGTTACTTAAATAAGATAACTCCATCTGGACCCTTGGAGTACATGTATGGTGGGGGTTGGGTCACAGACTTTTAACCCCTCAGATGCTGTTGACCCAAACAGCTCCCCCGCGCTATCGAAGGAGCCGTTCTGTTACTTTGGCAGCTTCAGGCCTTCTGAAGGCTCTGAGGCCTACCACAGTGGAGCCACACAGTTAATCTCCTATAGGCTGTAATGTCAAATCATTTGAGTCAATGAAAGAAGCGATCAGATGATCGATTGTTCAAGTCCCCTAGAGGGAAATAAGTGTTAAAAAAAAAAAAAAAATCAAAATTAAATTATAATAATTCAAATTTCCCCCTTTCCCCATATAAAAAATAAAAATAAACTATTTAAAAAGATCATTAGCATCACCATGTCCCAAAATGCCAGAATTATTAAAACACAAACTTGTTTATCCTGTACAAAATGGACCATTCACAGTTTTTTCGCAACTTCACCTACCAAAAAAAAATTCTATAAAAGTCATACGCACTCCAGAATTGTATCAATAAAAACTACAGATCACCCTGCAAAAAATGAGCCGTCACACAGCTCTGTAAGTATAAAAACACAAGAAAAACTATACAAATGTGGTATTGCTGCAATTATACTGACCCAGGGAATAAAGCGTTTTACTGTATTGGGAAAACTGTAAAAATGAGACCATAAAACTGTGATGGAATTGAGTTTTTTTTCCCATTCCACCCCATTTGGATTTTTTTTCCAGCTTCCCGCTACATTGTATGCAATACTAATAACAAATATGTGTCCGTCATAAATCATAATATGTTTCTCTATTCATTCCTAAGGGAAGGACATTGAGGCTCTCAGGAATCAATAGAAAAACTGGCTCAATGTCCACACATAAGATGCTGTTAGTTGGAGAGTCAGGGCTCATGCACACGAACATATTATTTTTTTTCGTTTCCGTTCCGTTTTTTTACAGGCCCGTATGGGGAACTATTCACTTCAATGGGGCTTGAAAGAAACAGAAATGACTCCGTGTGCATTCCGTGTCCGTATGTTTGTTCTGCAAAGAAAATAGAACATGTCCCATTCTTGTCCGTTTTGTGGACGAGGCCAGACATTGTTACAATGGATCCGCACAAACATCCGTACATCCCACGGATGTTAACTGTTTGCGGACAGCAAAATACATACGGTCATGTGCATGCGCCCTCAGAGTGTTGGTTATGTGATACAGCTGAGGATCAGAATAAAGTGAATAACTCACAAAGACAATCAATGGTAAGAAGATTACCTTTAGGGATGAGCGAATCGACTTCGGATGAAATATCCGAGGTCTATTGGCATAAAACTTCGTTTCAATACTGTACATAGCGAGCGCTCCATACCGTATTAGAATGTATTGGCTCTGATGAGCCAAAGTTATTACTTCCTTCCTGTACTTTCTCCACCACCATCAGCATGGAAAGAAAGCAGTAATTCTTAGCAAAATTCTTCAGTAAAGATTGCAGTCTACATTCATCGTTTCGGATTGCACTGTAGGCATATTGACCCTGACTTTAAACCATAAATCATCTGCTCCTAGAACAGTCCCAATAAACTGGATACCAGACCGGTAAGGTCCCCCACCCTCACAAACATTGGGCTCCTAAAACAACCTTTTTTTCCCTCATTTTGTGGTTGTGCCACATGCACATTATCTGGAGGTATTGCTTGCCTTTCTTTGGATCGGCAGTAGCTCAGTCGAGCACCTTCATCTTCCGGGAAGCAGTGCAATTAGGACTTGTTAACCCCTTCCTCCCTTGCATAGAAAATAGCCCCACACATACAGCCCCAGAGATACATACAGTATGTAATGCCCTGGCAATTTGCTTCTACACTGTCAAGACAGATATATAGCTATATATTTCTATGAATTTAGAATGAAGGGTGTGTGGACCTCTTAACCTGCTTCACTATGAGATCACTAGGCCAGCACTGGGGGAGGGGAACAGAGCGGGGAAGATACTGAGGATGTTGGTCCATCTGTGACGTCCACCTCTGAATGCAGAAGGTGGACCAGAAGCGAAAACAGCAGGGGGCGCTAACAGTGGGAAAAATATAATGTACATTAAAAAACTTAACAACCATTTTTATTGCTTGTATATTTCAATAATACTATATTTAAAATACTCGTTTCATTATAGAGTAATGACTTTCACGGGATAACCGCTTTACAGTGATTAAAAAAAGGACATTTGCAATTTTTTGGGCAAGAAGTGTCCCCTTTGAGAAGTAGTTGTAAACTACACTTGGACTGATATAGTGTGTGAGCAAGCATCAGATGAACTTCATAAACTGTGTCCTGCAACATCTAGGAAGACAACCAAAAAAACAAATTATTCTTTAGGTGTCATATCCCTTTTATGTCAATACAGACCACACATACCCTATGTTCTTCCAAAATACAATTCATTCTTAATGAACACAGAGAAAAATCTAGGCTGACTTATGTGCTATGAACATCCCAAGCAACATGACAAGCCGTTACTGAGCAATAATAACATTGCCTAGTCTATATGTAATAAAGGTAAGTGGGTGGAATACTCTGATGTTCTGCCACAAATACCATCCCACTGAATTTGGAACGTCAAGTCTCATTTCATCCAAACTCTGAAACCTACTGTGTATTGCCCAGAAAATATCAGCAGCAACAAGACCCAAAGCATCAGAGTTAATGAGAGCTGACAATATTCAGCCCAACTTTGACATCTGCATGTTAGGAATTAGCTGCTCAGGGTTTTGAATAAAAATATTGTGTCAACCCATCTCTCTGTGAAGCTTGCTATGTCTAATGCCATAGTACTGCACACATGCATGGGTTGTCTGAACTTTCTCTACCATGTCCCTCAGTGAGGAGCATCCTACTGGACCATGGAGCTCGCATGATTATCTACTAGACCAGAAAGACAACATGAATACTTCATACAGGGCACAGTAGCCTTTGCCTTATACATTATTTAGCATGTTTGTCTTCATTAAGGATGACCTGCATTGTTTAAAAATTCATTGTGATCCTTCAGATCTGTCCCGTTTACTTAAAGACCCTTAAAAAAAATTACGTTTTTATGAAAACAAATATGTCAAAAAAGAATAGTTGGGTCCATTGGGGGGTAACCCCATCAATCCAAAGAACAGTTCACCACTGATGCACGATGGAGAGGTATTTACTCGTACATGGTCACTCTTCTTCATAAAAAGTTATGGAAGCCACCACAATGCCTGAGCAGAAAATTGTAAACTTTGTACGTCTGTTATACATCCATTCATAGATTTATCAACTCTCCTGGCTCCAGCTCTGTTGTGCACTGCTCTCTATTACCGAGGCTTGTCTCCTGGCCATGTAAAATATAAACCCCACTTTCCTGAGTTTTTTTGTGCATTTCTGGATGCCTTCACTGTAAACTATTGGTCTGTACCTGTATCTTATTACTTCACCTCCCCCTGGCTGTGAGGTCTTGGCTGCTGACTTACAATCTCAGTCACTTACTACATTTCGATTTTGTTTTTTGCCTTTATACTGGTACTTTTGTTATGTGACTTTCACCCCTGAGTGACTTATGGTAAAAACAAAACTTAGCTTTTCCTGTTGGTTCTAGTAGAAGACTTGTGATTACGGGGGCAGTGGTGTTGATGTTGGAGGTGAGGGAACTGCAGTGACCACTCTGCAAGAGAAACTTGAACATACTCTGGTCAATGCAGTAGGGACACCGTCTGATAATTCAGGTTGTGGCCGACGTTTCCACTGTCCTGTCGGCTACTCTGCAGCATCCACTCTGCTAATCCGCCAAACCAACTCTGCTACTCTGCTTCTACAACTCTTGTTTTTTCTATCGAACTCTACAGCACCAGATCTACACTGTTTCTCCAGTTCTCCTACATCTGCCTCCCCCCAACTGTACCAGCACCACCCATCTGTGAGGCTCAAGACTTACGCTTCCAGGCAAGCGGCTTAAAGGACCCGCTTCACCAGGTGAAAAAATATAATAGAATTATCAGGCTATGGATCCCAAAGGTGCAGGGACACCTATACCACTGCCTCTTGAGGAAATGGCTGGATTGATGACTCAACTTACTACAAGTCATCATGAAATAGTTAAGGCGGTACGGGACCTCTCACTTGTGGACATGCAGGATTCTGCCCCAACTGCACTGGCTGCTGTCCTGCTACATGATCCACTATTAGTTCTTCTGTACAAGTCTATCACTTGGGGATTCTCGACCCATCTGCCCAGTTAGATGGAAACCTCAGAGGTTATCAACCAGTGCATGGAGAAACAAGGACCTACTAGCAACTTTCTATGCCAGACTATGGAGCCATATTAAAGACAAGCTATAGGGAATTGATCAACCTACATCCATTGGCGAACTGATCTCTCTGGCAAAGGGTGGATTTGCATTTCAAGATGAGATCTAAAAAGAAGAATTAAGATTTGTGGGCCCTGTATGCCCATAGTCCTTTCAAGTCTCCACCCAAGGAGAGGACTTACTACCCTGTTTCCCTCAGAAAGGACCCTCCATTTGTCTGAGGGCCTCAACTTATACTGTGCAAAGGATGTCTATTCCTATATGGACTGTTCCAGACTGAAGGCAAAGCCAGGAAGCTCCAGGCCCTGGGTGAGAATGGAAGGCTACTGCTATCCTTAGCACAACAGACTCTTAATACTAATTTCTATTCAGGTCGTCAAGCATTTGTAGATTCTGGAGCTGCAAAAAGATTCATTGACTGTTCCCTGACCAGCAGGCTGAATATTCAATGACGGCCCCTTCAGTTCTTCCTCATTCTAGCACTCTGGTGTTTTTGGGACAGTCGTTGCTAAAACAGTATGCCCAGTAATTGATTAGGCAACCAAACAAATTACTCAGTAGGTCCATTTTTTTTCAACATTTATTAAAGGGGTTGTCTGACTTCAGCAAATAGCATTTATTAGGAAGTTAATAGAAACCACTTACTAATGTGATATTATCTATATTGCTTCCTTTGCAAGCACGACCACCACTGATTGGTTGCAGGGTGTCGTAACCATGAGCAGTGTATAATGTGATGGAAAACTGAATCCAACCAGCAAAGGAAGTAATAACAATACATTAGTTGGTGGCTTCTATTAATATTCTCCACATAATAAATGCTATTTGCTGAAGGGAGACAACCCCTTTAACGCCTTCCTTCACCTCCCTCCTTGTCTTTAAATTCTGCCTATATTAACTCTAACATTCTTCCACCCTACAAGGATTTTTTGGATGTGTTTGAAAACAAAAACTGAGACCTTATCATTGAGTTGTGCCATTCTTCTTCTTTTGGATGCTCAACCATCTAGAGCAGGGGTGCACAACCTTTTCTGGTTGGGGGCCACATTGTCAGCCTGAACCAATTCCAAGGGCCGAAAATAAAACTTAAAGGGGTATTGCCAACTGAAATACTATATTTTTGGCATATTGAACATGCAGTATATACTATGAATGTCTAGTTACAGCTCTAGGACTCCCATCTAATAGGAGAATACATGAAAGATACATGTAAGAAACCATAAGACATAGACCTACATGTCTTTTACCAGATGTTTGGAGGCCGCACAGAATAGTATCGAGGGCCGCATGTGGCCCCCAGGCCGCAGGTTGTGCACCCCTGATCTAGAGAAAGAGTATATACCCTGTCTGCCTGAGATACAAGCCATGTCAGCCTATATCCAAAAGAATGTGGAAAGGGGCTTCATCCACAAATCCACTTCTCCAGCTGGGTTCTACTTTGTGAAAAAGAAGGATGGATCCTTAACACCATGGATCATCTAGGAGGGTCTAAACACGATTGTTACCCACTGCCTCTCATTTCTGAACCCTTTCACCAGATTTAGGGATTGTTTCTTCTCCAGAATGGATCTCCATGGGTCCTACAATGTGATTTGTATCAAGGAGGAATGTGAATGGAAGACTGCAATCAACATTCAGGATGCTCAATATAAAAGTGTATTTTTGGTAATTCATTCAGCCTCCACAGCACCCCTGCAGGATTACAGAATTTTGTGAAATGAAATCTTCAGGGACATATTGAGTTCTGTGAATAAATCTATGCAGATCACAGCTGATCAGCTGCTGAAGTGAACACAGCGCTCGTGCTCCTCACTGTTTACCTGCTCGCCGTCGACATTGCAGCGGCAAGTAATTACCGCTCCTCTGTCCCTTTCACTTCAATGGGGTGGCCCTGTCCTTTACTTATATAGGAGGATAGTTCATTAATATAGCAAAAGATGAAAACCCCCTTTAATTATGCCAGTTATAATTTGTGATGACTATCAAATTTGCATTTATTGTGGCTTTCAATACAAACTTTCAAAAGTTCTGTACTGAGAACAGGAGCAAATGTATTACTGTATTTTGTAGAGTACACCATGTTTTATGTCACAATACTCCATCAAGAGGGCTAGTGTTACGCAGTCAATAAGGAACTACTGTGTCAATTAAAAAATTTGACTTGGGGCTACTGATAAGGGCGTTATCCTGGAAGTCCCCGGGTCTTCACCCTTTAATCCCTATACATGGATCTGGACTTTGCTGCAGGGGAACCACCAGACCACCACCTCCTGGAGTATTCTCTGTTTGGTTGACAGCTGAGTCACAGGGGTAACAAGACAGTCCGTTAACCAGTCCAAGGTCAGGGCGGGTAGCTCAGGCTCATTACGGAAATCAGGTAGAGGTCAGGTCAGGCAGTGAATAGTCAAATCTGGAAAACAGGAAGAATTGGTATATGGGCAAACACAGTAACTACAGTACACCTTTGTAGGACACTAGTGAACTAGAACGTATTGCTCAGGCATCTCAAGGTGGCCAGCCATTGGCTGGTGCGGATTAAGGTGTGTGTGCGAGTGCCATATAAGCAGAGAAGAAGGGGACTTGTCGGCAGAAGCAGGCTGAGGCAACTTAAAGAGGACCTTTCATCACTTCTAAAGATATTAACTAACGATGCTCACATGTAGAGCGGCGCCCAGGGATCTCCCTGCACTTACTATTATCCCTGGGCGCCGCTCCGTTCTCCCGGTATAGGCTCCGGTATCTGTGCTCACTAAGTTATAGTAGGCGGGGACTTGGTTATAGTAGGCGGAGCCTGCCCTTCATCTCCTTCTCCCTTCAGCTCATAGCCTGGGAGAAAAAAAACTACCAGGCTATGAGCTCTGCGCTGCGATTGGCCAGCGTTACAGCCTGGGAGGAGGACATGAAGTGCAGGCTCCGCCCACTATAACCAAGTCCCCGAAGATACCGGAGCCTATACCGGGAGAACGGAGCGGCGCCCAGGGATAATAGTAAGTGCAGGGAGATCCCTGGGCGCCGCTCTCCATGTGAGCATCGTTAGTTAATATCTTTAGAAGTGATGAAAGGTCCTCTTTAAGTGTCTGGCCTGCTGGAAAGAAGGGGAGGGGACAGAGAGCCCGTGACGCAGGATAAGCAGAGCAACAGTGTCCATCAGCTGCCGCTGTAACAGTTAGGTCTTCAAAGGTGTTATCGTGAAACAACAAGCAGAATATAAGTTATAAGTGTATTTGATTTGCACTGTGACAGTTCACCACCCTTCCATCTTATTCCCATACCACCCTTCATGTGGATGAGCAGTTGAGATCTACAGGATATGTGAAATTCAGAAAGTTTAAGGTTTCCCAGATGTTTTCTCTAATGGAATCATGCTCATCATATAAGATACATATCATGACTTCCTGGACGGCTATAAATAATAGAGCATTGACAGGACACACCAATGAATTTACTGGATACATCTGGCACTGGAAGCTAACATGCTGAATGTATGTCCATGAAACTCATGGCATCTATTCAGCACTTTAAAGATTCATTGTAATATCAGACACTTTGTTGCAATTGTCGGATATGCTTAAATGGTTGAGTCAAAGAGTACTGAAGCTAAATGTAGAGGTTTGGCTGCTTTCCGGCTTTTAATTGAGGTTGGTCCCAAATGATGGTTGAATATTAAAGAACATAAAGGATTATAGAGGAAAGCAAACCTTTAATGCAGTGATACAAAGTTACAAACTCATCCCACATAATATTAAGACTCCAATCACTTGTGGTTAGCCTGTATGGCAGAAAAATCTTCAGGTGTACACAGCAAAAATATAGGCCTTTCATAAGCAACTGCAGGCAAGTTTATCGTTCCAATGACTGTAAAAAAATCAAAGACCATGTGATATACTCCCTTATACTGAAAAGTGTAGAAAAACTATAGTTCTGAATATAGTAAAAAAAAAAAAGTGCATACCGTTAGGGATGAGTAAATCGACTTCGGATGAAACATCCAAAGTCGGTTCGCATAAAACTTTGTTCCAATACTGTACAGAGCAGGAGCTCCGTACAGTATTAGAATGTATTGGCTCCAATGAGCCAAGTTATTACATTACTTCGCTAATGACGCGAGAATCAGAAATTGATTTATACTGTAAAAAAACATTTCCCGAACTCGGGTTCAGCTCCAAGTGGTACTTTGGAACCAAACCTGAGTTTGGGAAATGTTTTTTTACAGTATAAATCAATTTCTGAAGCTATTATGTGAAGTATCGTGAGACTTCGTGAAGTAATAACTTCGGCTCATCGGAGCCAATACATTCTAATACTGTACGGAGCGCTTGCTCTGTACAGTATTGAAACAAAGTTTTATGCGAATCAACTTCGGATGTTTCATTCGAAGTCAATTCGCTCATCCCTACATACCAAACATACTGTGCACAATGTGAACATGCTATATAAGGCCACTTTCATATGGGCGTACTTTGGTCAATATTTTTCACCAGCATTTGTAAGCCAAAAGCAGGATTGAGTCCAAAACAGAAGATTTCTTTTTTTTTTCCCCAAATGGAAAGGGTAATTAAAAATGTAATGAGCAATTATAAATCTGTAACTAAATAATAGTTCTTCATTGATAATACTACAGAAGGGGTGGAAGGTAGAATTATGTGTAATATGTACGTGTGCAAACCAAATCAGCAGACTGCACTTAATTCTGTAGGACTGTTCCTTTATTAGCAAGTTAGTAAACGAGAGTTTTAAAGGAATGAATAGAAAAAGTATGTAACACTGTATCAGCATGGGTTTTTGAGGGACTGATCCTGTAAAAGTAATCTGATTATATTCTATGAGGAGATAAATTCTATACTGAAATGGGGGAAGTTGTTTGATGTCATGAAAGGTTAGTGTATAAAATGAGAATGCTCGGACTGTGAGAAAATGTCTGTATGTGGGTAAGTAACTGGCTGAGTGACAGAAAACAGAGGGTGGTTATTAACGGTAGATACTCAGATTGGGTCACTGTCACTAGTCGGGTACAACAGGGGTCAGTATTGGAGGGTCACCGTCAATAGTGAGGTACCACAGGGGTCAGTACTGGAGGGTCACTGTCATTAGTAGGGTACCAGAGGGTTCAGTACTGGAGGGTCACTGTCACTAGTGGGGTACCACAGGGGTCAGTACTGGAGGGTCACCATCACTAGTGGGGTACAACAGGGGTCAGTACTGGAGGGTCTCTGTCACTAGTCGGGTACAACAGGGGTCAGTACTGGAGGGTCACCGTCACTAGTGGGGTACCCCAGGGGTCAGTATTGGAAGGTCACTGTCACTAGTGGGGTACCATAGGGGACAGTATTGGATGGTCACCATCACTACTCAGGTACCACAGGGGTAAGTACTGGAGGGTCATTGTCACTAGTGAGGTACCACAGGGGTGAGTACTGGAGGGTCACTGTCACTAGTCGGGTACCACGGGGGTCAGTATTGGAGGGTCACTGTCGCTAGTGGGGTACCACAGGGGTCAGTACTGGGCCCTATTCTCTTTAATACATTTATTAATGATCTTGTAGAGGAGTTGCAGATTAAAGTATCATTTTTTCAGATTACACTAAACTGGGTAATGCTAGGTTCCCCCCTGCATTTACAAGTCAGGTAGAGGAGCCGTCTGCCAAAGTTTACTGGGTCCATCCTAGGCGGATAATGCCGTTCACCACTGGACCCCATTGATTATAGTGGGATCTGGCGGGGATCCGTCTGATTTCCAGCATGGGTGGCAGGTTTCAGCCAGACAAAACTGTTGCATGCACTGGTTTTTGGCTGGTTAAAACCTGGCATTTATGCTGGAAACTAACCGGTTCCCCACCAGATCCCTTTATAGACAATAGGGTCTGGAAAGTGAACAACAGTATCCTGATATGCTGAATACTGTGAAATCCTCTGCTGGAACAGACTACCGGATCAGGTAATGCAGATGTGAACGTGCCCTAAATAATTAACACAAAAGTGTACTTTCCGTCTAGAAAAATGGTTTCTAGAAAAGTACAGAGCAAGTTCTTTATTGCAAGAGCGGTGAGACTATGGAGCTCTCTGCAGGAAACGGTCATTTTGAAGTTGCTAAAATATATATTTCTGGAGTGTAATAATATTACAAGTTATAGTTATTCGATTACTCGAGAAGGGTCATCGAGACTTATTCTCTAGTCCCATATTTGGAATCGGTAAGATTTTTTTCACCTAAGATGGGGACAACTATTGGATTGTAACTGGGTTACAGCCTATTTTATAGTCCAGAAACCAGAGCTTGTGCAGACTTGTGCAGGTCAATATTTACCCCTATAAGAGTGGGGGGGAAGATGTCAGTGTGTCTTATGAGGTGAATACTAATGGGTGCTTCCATTATGGAAGCGCTCATTAGTACTGGAGGACAGGGGAGTGGTGAATGCAGTACTTCCTGGTCTTCCTCGGCCACTCGCTGTGCTGTGACTGCGCAGTGTGAGGATGTTGGTGTACTGTGACCTCACACTATGCGCGTCGGATATCAGCAAAGCGAACGGCAAGAGGAATGAGAAGAGAATGGATGTCAGTAGTAGTGGCGGCGTCAGGAACAGGAGAGGTAAGTTAACTGTTTTTAATGTCTGCTCTGAGCCAGGGGTCTGATCTGAGTTCTGGTTGGGGATCACTTACATCAGGCTCTGATCTGAGGTCTGTTTGGGGGTCATTTACAATGGGGCTCTGATCTGGGGTTTTCTTGGGGGGTCATATTTCCATTGGGGGTCTGATCTGAGGGCTGCTTAGGGTCATTCACATTGGGGGTCTGAATGGTAGGGTCTTATTCACATTGGAGTTGTGATCTGAGGTCTGATTGGGGGTCTTATGAACATTGGGGGTTTGAGCTGAGGTCTGATTAACATTGGGGGCTAATTGGGGCTATGAGCTGATATCTGATGAAAAGATATTTTTTCCTTATTTTACAACTCTAAAACCTGCGTCTTAGGCCTCATGTACACGACCGTTGTTTGATTCCGTGTCCGTTGCTCCGTTTTTTGTGATTTTCTGCGGACCCATTGGTTTTCAATGGGTCCGTGGAAACCTCGGCAAATGCACCGTTTGTCCTCCGTGTCCGTGGTCCGTGATTCCAGTCCGTCAAAAAAATATAACCTGTCCTATTCTTGTCCGTGAAAAACGGTTCACGAACCCATTCAAGTCAATGGGTCCTTGAAAAATGCGGATGGCCATCCGTGTGTCATCCGCGTTCCGTGTCGGTTTTTTTTGCGGATCCCTTGGCAGGCACTTGGGAAAAATTGTCAGCCTGTCTTTTGGTAAAATCTTTTCGGTCATGTCCGCTAAAAAAACGGAAGACACACGGAAACACAACGGAAGGCAAAAACGGACACGGATCACTGAACAACGGAACCCCTTTTTGCGGACAGCATAAAAAAACGGTCGTGTGCATGAGGCCTTAGAGGCAGATGCATCTTATAGGGTGTAAAATACAGTGTAAATCCTGGAAAATACATTAGTGTTTCTATGTACCATCAATGAAGAGTTAGAGACAGAAGGGCAGAAATAACCGCGGTAAATGTGTATGTTAGAATTTGTATGAAAAATGCATTAGAAGGGTCACCCCACGACAAATATTAGAATTTTTTGCAAACCAGCCCCTGCATCTGAATACTTTTGTAATTGCATGTAATTAAAAATTTATTGCAACTGAGTTATTCAATATAATGTATCTGGATGGTCACCTGTTTGCTCTTTTTCAAAATTCTTTGTCCAGCTGATTGAGATGGAAGCACATGCTCAGTTCCATTCTTCAACTGATACCAGCTGCAGCAGAAAGGACACACCCCTGAGAAAGAACACACTTCCTGACCTGCCAGCTTGATATAAATCTAGTAGAGCAATGAATGGGGAAATCTCTGGATTTATGTGAGGTACAGGGCTGGTTCTAAGTTTGTTAGAAATGAATGAACAGAGAATTCTCCTAGAAAACATTAGTCAAGGGGTTGTCCCATGAAAAATATTCTACAGTTATTAAACCAGCCCCTGGATCTGAATACTTTTGTAATTGCATGTAATTAAAAATTTTGCATAGCCACTGAGGTATTCAGTAAAATGTATCTGTATAGCCCCACCTGCTGTTTGTTCTGTTTCTTATTTCTTTGTCCTGCTCACTGAGATGGTCGCACATGCTCAGTTTCATACTTCACCTGCCTCCTGAGCTGTGATAGGGAGAGCTGAGACACGCCCCCTGAGCTGTGATAGGGAGAGCTGAGACTCGCCCCCTGAGCTGTGATAGGTAGCTGAGACACACCCCCTGAGCTGCAGCAGAAAAGACACTCCCCTGAGCTGTCAGCTTGATATAAATCTAGCAGAGCAATGAATGGGGAGATCTCTGGATCCATGTGAGGTACAGGGCGGGTTCTAGCTTTGTTAGAAAGAAGTTGTCATCTACTATATGACGCCTGATTGTCATTTTTTACATTAATCATGGGATTTTTGGGCGTTTGGGAAAATGTATTAAACTTTATTTCTGAAAAAAAAGGAGAAACCCCGAGCTTAATGAAAGTCAATTATAAACTAAATAATAGTTCATCAATTACATGTCACAATGATCGTAAAAGACAAAGACTAGCAAAATGTTTTATTACAATATTAACAAATGTAACAACGATATTAAAATGATAATTTATACAAAATTGACTAGAGCTGAAAGCATGACTCATAAGGGCGTATCGGTTTATTACGGTGTCATAGATGCAGCCCGGCGAACCCCTCACATTGCCTTGGAAACTGAACATACATACATACACGCTGCCCCCAGAATGAGACCCAGAACAGCCGAGAAGCTAAACCGATCACACGGGAATGCCAGGGGAGGCGGACGCTGCAGTCCCAGCCTCTAAGAAGTGAATCTTCAGTACATTCCTGTCCTATCTTCCGGCTGTCTCCTGTGTATTTTCAATGGCATGGGTTTAAATACCACGCAAAGTACATTTTTAGGGCATGATTGTCGACAGCCTAATGTCTCATTTTAGGAGACTGACTGCTTTGTAGTCTTCCGTGCAGCATCTTTCTTTTTACTTGTTGTCTGTTTCTTGGTGGAAGCATTATGGACACCTCTGCGGAAAATAAAAAGTATCACAATGCATTGCAAAAAGATGTAATGTGCTGAACAGTGTTGAGCGAACTTGTGTTTTCAAGTTTGGCGTACAAGTTTCGGGTTCAAGTTATCTAAGAATCCTGTTATGGATTCCACTACCACGGACCATAACGGGATTCTATGACGCCATGCACCTCGGAAGCCTATAAAAGGCATTCCGTATTGCATTCCGTCATTATAGAAGTCTAGGCTGGAATTCCGTTATGGTCCGTGGTAGCGGAATCCATAACAGGATTCTTAGATAGCCCCAACCTTGTAACCTTGTACGCCGAAAAAAAAGCTTCGCACAACACTAGTGTGGAACATAGGAAACTTGGAAATTATCAAAAGTATACCATATTTTTCGCCCTATAAGACACACCGGCATATAAGACGCACCTGGGTTTTTGAGGAGAAAAATAAGAAAAAAAATATTTTTAACCAAAAGGTGTGCTTTTGAAGTAATGGTGGTCTGTGCATGACAGTATTATGGGGGGAATCTGTGGATGACACTGTGATGAGGGGATCTGTGGATAGCACTGTGATGGGGGATCTGTGGATAGCACTGTGATGGGGGATCTGTGGATGGCACTGTTATGTGGGGAGATGTGGATAGCACTGTGATGGGGGATCTGTGGATAGCACTGTGATGGGGGATCTGTGGATAGCACTGTGATGGGGGATCTGTGGATAGCACTGTGATGGGGGATCTGTGGATAGCACTGTGATGGGGGCATTTATGAATGACACTGTAATGGATTGGATCTGTGGATGACACATATATAGCATCTTATGCTATATGTGTCATCCACAGATCACCCAATACAGTGTCATCCAAAGATGCCCCCTTTTCTAAAACATCTGGCCCATGATGCTGCTTAGGGGCGGAGCCTGGCAACACGCGGCGGGCGGCCCGCCGCTAACAGCGTGACTGCTTTCATAACATTTATAATCTTTAATCATGTCCCTTATTCCCTATAAGCCCAGTACAGTAGCGCTCTGCTAACCTGCTATACCGATCCTCTAGCAGGCAGAGCGGTGCGGCGGCAGGCTGCTGTGTAACGTCCTCACTGGCGTCATCTGCCTGCTCCTCCTGCTTCATTCATAAAGTGAAAGGAGCAGGCAGATGGCGTCAGTGAGGGCGTTACACAGCACCGCTCTGCCTGCTAGAGGATCGGTATAGCAGGTTAGCAGAGCGCTACTGTATTGGGCTTATAGGGAATAAGGGGACATGATTAAAGACTATAAATGTTATGAAAGCAGTCAAGCTGTTAGCGGCGGGCCGCCCGCCGCGTGTTGCCAGGCTCCGCCCCCTCCTCCTTCCATGCTGATACATCGCAGGCTGTGCGATGTATCAGCTTTAACTATAGGAAAACAGTAGCATTCGCCATATAAGACGCACTGCCATTTCCCCCCCACTTTTGGGGGGGAAAAAGTGCGTCTTATATGGCGAAAAATACGGTACTTAGTGGCGGAGCCTGCGACATTGTAAAGCGCACTGAATGCAGAGGATATGCTAAAATAACAAGATAAACATTATTGTGGAAAATTTGGTGTTGCTCCAGTGTCGTCGCTCTGGTGGTCATGTTGGTCATTACTGTAAGAGACTGCTGGGACCCCCAAAACAGCGGCAGTTCTTCTGGGTGAGTGTATTTTGTTATTTGAGCATATTCTCTGCATTTGGCGTGATTTGCTATTTTTAAATGTTCTAGACAACCCCTTAACATTTGGAGCCATTTTTTTTAATTATTGCAGTCTACTAATTTTGGGCTAAAAAAAAAAAAAAATTTTTTTACTTGGGCTTTATTTCAGCATATTTTCTTCTACAGCTTTCAGTTTCAGCACATTTGCAGACTGAATCCATCGGGGAGCTGCTCTGTCTTATCTCTGAACTCCTGACACCGCCCATACTCTAAAATATCAGAGAAATAGAAAGTGGAATCCCATAGGCAGCGTTCCATGGCTGAATGGTGACATCTTGTCCATGCTGATGAGAGCAGGCTTATTGGCACCTGCCGTGTTAATATATACAAGAAAAATATGTAAAAACCCGGCACTCTGGTATTAAAGGGAGTCTGTCACCAGCGACCTCCCTAACTGTTTGCATAGACACATAGCTGTGGTTCACCTGATTAAAGCGCTAGTTTTCTTTTGTCGATCTAAGTTCCCGTTCCAGAGTTATACTTTTTCTTAATATGCAAATTAGGCCTTCAGTGCAAGGAGGGCGTCACCATTGCTCTTGTTGCACCCGAGTTCCACTCCTTTCGGTGGCCAGCTCCTCCCTCACTGCCTGGCTCTGTCAATCAAAGCAGCGAGAAAGGGGCTGGCCACAGAAAGAAGTGGAGATTGGTTGCAACAAGAGCAATGGTGACGCCCGCCTTGCACTAAATAATTTGAATAATAAGAAAAAGTATAATTTGGGAAAGAAGCCTTGGGCCAACAAAAGAAAAACAAACATTCACACGAACATAAAAAACAACTGTCACACCATTTTGTTTAGAACCGAAGTCTACAGGGATATTCACATGGCTGTTTTTTTAATGGCTGTCAAAAAATAGGGCCCCACCAAAATCAATGGGTCTGTTCTTAATGGTCGTTTAGAGAGGAGTGCACCCGTCCAACGCCCGTTAAAATTATGTACACTGTGAAAAAGGGACTTTCAGGGGGTTTAAAAAAAAAAAAAAAACATCACCCACTTGCAGGAGTGGGGATACTCTCTCCTCACTGGAGGCAGGACCTGACGCTCCCAGAGCGATGACATCACATGATCACGCCGGAGAGAGGAGCGAGTGTCCCCACGTCTGCAAGTCGATGAGGTATTATTTTTTTTCAGCACAAGCAGAATGGGGGCCGTTAAGGAGGACATTATTAGTACTACAGGGGAGCACAAAGGCCGCCAATAATCGCACTGGGGGGCATTATGTACACTGCAGGCGTTTTTTTTCTTTTCATTGTTAAGTAAAAGTAGCCTTAGGCTCCATTCACATCACCGTTTCTCCATTCTGCAGACGGATTCTGCAGATAACTGAGAGCTAACGGAGCCTGAAGACCCCATAGAATATAACGGGGTCCGTTCGGTATCCACTCAGAACATGATTTTTGAGTGGAGACGAAAGTAGTGCATGCAGGACTTTCATCTCCGCTCAAAAATCATGTTCTGAGCGGACACCGAACTGACCCCATTATAGTCTGTGGGGTCTTTAGGCTCCGTTCGGCTCAGTTAGGTCTCAGTTATCTGCAGAATCCGTCCTTTCCGTTCTCCTGCTCCTTAACGGAGCCAGAGAACGGAAAGGGAAAACGGTGATGTGAACGAAGCCTTACACGTTTTGTGCTGAGCTGCACACACTCCGCTGAGTAAGAACTGTTAATACCAGTGTGCTGGACCTTTTCCATACTTACCTTGTGGACACGTCATTTCATGATCCGGGGGCGTGCATGCACCCCCACTGCTGCGCAGGGCCTACCCTGTAGTCTCTGATAGCTCAGGTGAGCGATACTACTTTGTTTCTATGGTAATATATAGGGAGTTTACCCTCGTAACCAGCAGTTATCCAACCTAGCTGCAATAAGGTAATTGATGGAATATGACACATTTTTATGTTTTGGACTTCTTCAGAAATGGGAGGCGCACAGAGGTACAGTTTTAACCCCATAGACTTCCATAGGTGTCCACAGCAGGACATATTTCCCCATGCAAAAGTGCTCAACCATGTCGGCGTTTTGTCGCCGGTCACTATGTATGTGTCCTGTTATACCGTTCCATCCTCTTTCTGCTTCCTCCCTGTGCTGCTCACTTCTATGGCCCCCTGTTCCTCTAATCCGCTCAATCATTTCTGAGCTGAGCGCTGCACAGAGGCTTTACTTTTAAATGCGAGATTAAACGACAAAAGACGTGGAAGAAAATTGGCTTCTTATAAGTGATTTGCGGCTCTTATTTGAACGCTCGCCCTGCTGATAATAATGTGGTCCAAAAATGTTCAGTTCATAGGAATTATGGCAATATGGCCGCTGAGCCCCGACAACCTCTCATGCAATTCTCTGCTGCTTGTTCTCCTTTATCTAAAGTCAATCTCTGGCCACGTATGAAAGATGGATTATTTTATAATATACAGATTCAACTCACAAAGGCTATTGCATATGAGATATTTGTGAAAATACAGTAGGTAGTGTACTGGGACATGGCCTTCAATGTAGAGATTTCCTAGAATGGCGAAAAAATATAAAATAGTATTGCTATATTTGCTGTGGTTAGTGTACCTCAGTCCCATACAAGTGAATAAGGTGAGCGCTGCAGTAACCAGGCATGGCCACTACACAGTGTATGGAGCTGTTCCTGGTTCCGATGCGCAGCCTGCTCTGCAGTCATCTGAGTTGGCCCCCACTGATCTAATATCAATGAACTAACTTAAAGGCTACGTTTTTATGATGGCATTTTAGTTATTTTAGGCTAAAAATTTGTTATTCAATTGGCCTTTATTAAAAATATTCCCAAAGGGCTAACTGTCTATTTGTGTGAATCCGACTTTCACTTTGTGTCAGTCATGTAATGAACCTGTTCTCTAAATTACTAAAAAGGTCATAAACACTTAAAGGGAACCTGTCACCTCAAACAGCGGTCCTAAACCGCCAGCAGGACCTTCAAGACTACAGCAGTGGGATTCTGATCAACTATATCTTACTAAATTCCGGAGCGGCAGTAGTAAGAAAATCGATGTTTAATCCACTGCTGGCGCGATTCTCTGCCCAGGCTTGAAGTCATGGGGGCAGCGGCCTCCTTGCTTCAAGTCGTCGTAACCACGCCCCCTTCCCACCCCCTTCGCTGTGACTGACAGCTGGCTGTTCTGAGAAGCCAGCTGGCTGTCGGGCATAAGCGCTGTCAATCAAAGCGAAGGGGGCGTGTCTACCGTGACTTGAAGTAAGGAGGCTGCTGCCCGCATGACTTCAAGCCTGGGCAGAGAATCGCGCCAGCCGTGGATTAAACATCGATTTTCTTACTACTGCCGCACCGGAATTTAGTAAGATATAGTTGATCAGAATCCAACTGCTGTAGTCTTGAAGGTCCTGCTGGCGGTTTAGGACCGCTGTTTGAGGTGACAGGTTCCCTTTAAATCACATTCTTATCAATCAGATAAGGATTGAGCTTTAATGAGCGTTTATAAGGTCAGAGATCAGAGATAAGGAGCCGTCAGCTGAGCTGCCTGACCGGAAACAGTAAAAATACAGAGACTGCTACTAGAGAATGTCAAGTGGCTCTATATTTTTAATAAAGACCAATTGAAAATAAGATTTTTAGCTCAAAATAAGTACAATGCAATAACTGAAAAAAATTGCCCTCAAAGTTGTCCATAGCCTTTAAAGAGCTTGTCCGGGTTTTCACTATTGATGACCTATCAGCACCCCTGCCGATCAGCTGTATAGAGAGACGGGTGCCATCTCCCTTCCTGTCTGCTGCTGCGGTCTATGGTCTTTGCCATACACAGCAGCGGTGAACAGGAAGAGAGATGGGAGACGGCACGTGGACACTGCGCACCCAGTCTTCATATGCAGCTGATTGGCAAGGGGTGCCGGGTGTCGGACCCCCACAGATCTGATATTGATGATCTATCCTGAGGATAAGTCCTGAATAGTAAAAGCCTGGAGAACCCCTTTAAGGATAGATCTTCTGTATAAAGGTGCATTTAGAGGCACCAATAATCACCCAGATTATCGGGAACAACATTTCCTGTGAATGGTCGTTCCTGACCATCTGGCCGTGTAAATGTGCCGCCGAACAGGCGATGAATGAGCAAAATGCTTGTTCATAGGATGATCCTGTTGTTCATGCAGACACCACCGATCATGGTCTAAACAGCGATCTGCTGCTCAGAAGCCATAATTCTGTATGAGGAGAAGGGATGCCAATAGCGATCCCTTGTACTCATACTCTGAAGGAGATCGCTGCAAAAGTACCTTTAATCCATATGCTAATGAGCTGATTGGAGTCCGGTAGTTGATATGAGTCCAGCGTTTTTTCTATTCAGAGCTGTAGCCCCTCCCCTATTCACTTCTCTAGATGTAAAAGGGGCGTGGTTTATTACATCATACATTCATTTTAATAATTGGCGGGAAAATGAATAACAGGGAATACTAAGGTATTATATTACTGAGGTAAAAAAAGGGAGAGGAATATACTGTTGAAGTTAGTAATTGTAATAAGGGCTAGTTTGTTCATGGGGTGATAAACAATTATTTAAATGAAGGATGTAATAAACCACGCCCCTTTTACGTCTGAAGAAGTGAATAGGGGAGGGGCTACAGCTCTGAATAGAAAAAACGCTGGACTCCAATCAGCTCATTTGCATATGGATTAAAAGTACTTTTTCTCCACAATAAAGCAACAGATCATCAAGTGAGAGGTGTCATTATATTCATCAGGGTGAGCCCTACAAGGCAGCATGGTTTATCAGTGAATTTCCTGGTGACAGGTTCCCTTTAAGTAATGAAAACCACTTTCAATCATGGTAAATGATGGGTGGCACAGTGGGCCCTCTACATGGTTGGCCCTGAGGATAGGTCTTCGAAAAAGTTAATTTCTATATTGAAAACAACTAGTCTGTGATTCCTGCTGTGTAAGGCCGGCCATACAGCACACAATAAATAGCTGTCCGGCAAGCACTCGACCAGTTGACAGGTATCTGTCCCAACCTCCTCATACAAATGCACACTTGGAGAAGGCCGCTGCCAGAGGTGCCTCCTGAGAACGAAAGGATCCGGCAAGAAAAATTTAACTTCCCACTCATTATTTCCCCACCCCTGCATATATCGGAAGAGTCAGGAGGGCCCCGTACATATTTGATGACTGGCCAATCCTGCTGAAAACTCTGGGTTTGGCCAACATTTGTCTAATGTGTATGGCCAGATTAAGGGTCAATTTACACATCTGTGAATTTGTCCACTCCCGTGCAGACCCATTCATTCTCTATGGAGCAGGAGTGATGCGGACAGCACACAGTGTGCTGTCCACATCCACATTTCCGAAGAGCGCCCTGAACTTCTGGTCCGTGGCTCTGGAAAAAAATAGAACATGTCCTATTCTTGCCACGATTGCGGACAAGAATAGGCAGTTCTATGGGGGTGCCAGCCGGGTGTATAGCGGATCCGCAATACACTACGGACGTGTGAATGGACCCTAAGGCCTTGTTCACATTTCCGTGTCATGTCTGTGAAAAAAAGCACACGTGTTTCATCCGTGATGATTTCCGTGAAGGATCCGTGTGTTTTTACCATCAGTGTGTCATCTGTAATTCACTGACATTGCTCAGCTGAAAATGAATTTCCAAAGAATCTCTTATTAGTCTTCAGTGAAAAATGGACGCAACACGGACACAACATGGATGTGCGTCAGTGATTTTCACGGACCCATAGACTTCAATGGGCGCGCTTGGTCCGCATCACGCATCAAAGTGGTGTATGTCCCCGTGATTTTTTTACTGACCCACGGTCAGTAAAAAAATACTGAAATGTGAACAGACACATTTAAATCAATGGGTACGTGTGCTGTCTGCAGAAAATGTGGACAGCGCAGGTCAGTGAAAAACGGAAATGTGAACGAGGCCTAAGAGTCAGAGATACGTCTGCTTATTCTAGCCTAAAAATACAGGGAGACTGAAGTTGATTTTTTTTTCTATGACAAACAGTGTGGGGACAGTGAGGTGGAAAAATGAATCCTATTAACAATGGAAGATTTGCTTTGCCGCCTCCTATGTTACTCTTAGGCTACATGCACACGACCGTATGTGTCTTGCGGTCCGCAAATTGCGGATCCGCAAAAAAAACGAATGACGCTCCGTATGGCAGATCCGTTATTTTTGCGGATCCATTGTAATATTGCCTATCCTTGTCCGCAAACTAGAAAAAAATAGGACATCCTTTTTTTGCGTAGCGGAAAAACGGACATACGGAAACAGAATGCACACAGAGTACCTTCAGTTTTTTTGTGGACCCATTGAAATGAATGGTTCCGCATATGGTCCGCAAAAGAAAATACGTTTCTGTGCATGAGGCCTTAGGCCTCATGCACACGACCGTTTTTTTATGCTGTCCGCAAAAAAGGGGTTCCGTTGTTCAGTGATCCGTGTCCGTTTTTGCCTTCCGTTGTGTTTCCGTGTGTCTTCCGTTTTTTTTAGTGGACATGACCCAAAAGATTTTACCAAAAGACAGGCTGACAATTTTTCCCAAGTGCCTGCCAAGGGATCCGCAAAAAAAACGGACACGGAACGCGGACGACATACGGATGGCCATCTGCATTTTTTCACGGACCCATTGACTTGAATGGGTCCGTGAACCGTTTTTCACGGACAAGAATAGGACAGGTTATATTTTTTTGACGGACTGGAATCACGGACATGGAGGACAAATGGTGCATTTGCCGAGGTTTCCACGGACCCATTGAAAACCAATGGGTCCGCAGAAAATCACGAAAAACGGAGCAACGGACACGGAATCAAACAACGGTCGTGTGCATGAGGCCTTAGTTTGTGTCTTCTTTTTATTTATGAAGAATGCAGCTGCGCTAAGAGAGCTGTGATGTATAGCATAGTATGTCCAGGGGCAAAAGGTATCTCGCTTAATAAAATATACCTGCCTAATAGGATGTCGCTATTTTTTACAAAATATTGTCATAGGACCTGACATCCGGCCTCCTAAAAAAATAATCAGATGTTAGAAGTATCCTTACTTATGTGCTTGCTTTTCCCTCGTGACATGTCCTGGATCGGTTGTCTGTTTCTTGACGGCTTCTTGTGCGGCAGAGGTCTGCAATTAAGATTGAAGAGACACGATTACTGTGAGCTCCACTGAGGCCTGACTTGCAAAGCCGAACGCGGATCCTTCAGCGGCAGTACGTTTCCAGAAGCAATGCTTTATCCAAGAGCACCAATTCATGGCTAACTTTCTGCAAAGATTCGAATAAAAAAATGACAAGCTCCTAATTCCTGCTCCTAATTTTAGCTTGTGGGGCAGTTAAAGGGAATCTGTCACCAGTGACCTCCCTATCAAACTATTTGTATAGACACATAGCTGTGGTTCATCTGATTAAAACACTGTTTTTCTTTTGTTGATGGAATGCTCTGGTCCCAAGTTATGATACTTTTTCTTCATATGCAAATTAGTCCTTAGGTGCAATGAGGGTGTCACCATTGCTCTTGTTGCACCCAAGCTCTGCTCCTTTCTGTGGTCACCCCCTTCCTAGCTGCCTTGATTGATGGGGCCAGGCAGTGGTAAAACAGTAAGGAAGGGGCTGGCCACAGAAAGGATTGGAGCAAGAAGAGTAATGGTGACGCCCCATTGCACCAAAGGCCTAATTTGCATATTATGAGAAATTATCATAAACTTTATGCATTTCAATCAAGTGAATCATAGCTATGTGTCTATGCTGGATAGGGAGGTCACTGGTGACAGATTCCCTTGTACACTCTGTATACCTCAGTGGTAAGTGGTCTATGGATGCCTCTGTGGGGCTTAGTAAGCGATATACAGGCCATACATAACTGCTCCTGTCTGTACCAGCTCCGCTCTCTAAAAGCTCTGCAAAGCACATCACCGATGTGCTATGCCAGGCTTTAGTGAAGCGAGCGCAGGGAGGAGCAGCCATCTGATATGTCAGCTCTTGCCTCCACTCTGCTAAAAGCCTACCACATTGTTACAGGCTTTTAGCAGAGCGGAGGCAGGACCTCTGCATAGCACATCTCTGCTCCTGCCTGCACCCGCTGCACTAAAACCTGGCATAGCACATCGGTGATATGCTATGCAAAGCATTTACAGAGCAGACCTGGTACAGGTAGGAGCAGTGATGCGTGTTCTGGCCTGTACAGCGACCGCTGTAGAATACATACACCACTGATATGTTAGCGGTGTCTGGAGTATATGGATTCCAAAGCATGATAGGCACCTGAACTTCACTAAGAAAACTAATAAAAATTTATTACAAATAAACTTTCTATCAGATTTAAAAATAGGTTTAAAGGTTATGTACACGTTTGGGGAAATTTCTATTTATTATTGCATTGTACTCATTTTAAGCTAAAAATATTTTTTTCAATTGGTATTTATAAAAATTTTAAGCCCCTTTCTCTGTACAGTCTTGAGATTCTCTAGTAGCATGCTGTCTGTTTTCACTCTGTTCCCATCAGGCAGCTCAGCTGATGGCTCCTTATTTCAGACCTCTTCAACACTCATTATAGTTTAATTCTTATCTTACTAATAAGAATGTGGCTTAAATAAGTGTTTACGACCTTTTAGCAAAGTGAAAGTAGGATTCATATAGCTAGATAAACAGAACGGCTGAATAAATGATTTTTAACCCAAAATGAGTAAAACGCAATTATAAAATAACAATTGACGATGAAGGTGTACATAGCCCTCAAAGGCAACCTGTCACCTGGATTTTGGGTATACAGCTGAGGACATGGCCTGCTAGATCGCCTCCAGCACGTCCGCAAAGTCCATTCCCCATTGCTCTCTGTGCTTTTATTGTGTCAATAAAACTATTTTATACATATGTAAATGAGGCAAGTAAGGAGCTCAAGAGGCTGTTACTAACGTTTCCGGAGCCCAGCCACGCCCACTGTGAAGGAGCACAGCACCGCCCCGCATCCTCCGAATCTCCTCCTTGCTCCCCGACGTTACCAAGTTTGAGCGCCGTAATCTCGAAATGCGCGAGCTAGCGCATGCGCAGTGTCGGCATAGTGTTCCTTCCCTGTGCTGGCATCAGCCTCAGGGAACGAACTGTGCATGCGCTAGCTCGCGCATCGCGAGATTACGGCGCTCTCACTTTGTGACGTCGGGAGCAAGGAAGAGATTTGGAGGATGCGGGCGGTGCTGGGCTCCTTCCCAGTGGGCGTAGCTACACTCCGAGAGTCAGAGAACACTGGACTCATCTCTGAAGCATGGAGGAGACAGGACTCTTCTAAGGTGCATTTACATATATGGCAGGCACATTTATTTTAGGTTTTTCTCTGAACTGATAGTTTGTTCAGAATTGATTTTAATATGATTATTAATGTATTAAAAAGTATTTTTTTTTAGAAAAGTGAGTGGATAAATAGGCTTAGAAAGTGATGACAGGTTTCCTTTAAAAAAAGTTTATGTAGAAGTTTAGGCACACTATAAAACTCTATTAAATCTTTAGAATCAAAGTCCTGAACAGGGTGCCAGCCCTATGTCAGTGCATTAGGTAGTGAAGAACAATACAATACAGTAATATAGAGAATAAATAAATGATAAGTAGACAAAAATACATAAGAACTGAGTCACAAGCAAAGCCAATAAAGGCTGAGGGAGAGTAGTGACTGACGAAGCTTTTACATCTGATTTTGTTGATGTAAAAGGGGTTGATGGAATTTTTATTCGGATCTGTGAGCTAGACTGCTTTCTGCTTCACTAAAGAAGCACCAGAGGCTAGGTGAGAGGTATCCATCTTTACGTTACAGTTTTCCAGGATCCAAACAGCCTTGGTCTGTGGAGGAGTCCGGGCTTGTAATGAAGACCAGGCAGCCACTGTGATGTTTGCAAATGGCAATTCAGTTGTGTTGAATACAGTGTCTCGTACTGACTGCGTGACAAGGAAAAGGAATCTCATGGCCTATGGGAGATTGCGCGGTACTGCTCTTATGTGGAAAGACAGCCATGGTGATAACTGCAGATCTAGCCATCTTCATTGCTCTTCACGGTGCTGGGTGCAACGCAAGCCAGAGGGAGGGTGAACTGTGGCTTTTCAAAGCCCCCGCCACCATGCTAAACTGCTGACAGCACTAGGTAGAGGTTGTGAAGAGCAGCACAAAGTACTTTGGTGGAGCTTTCATTCACAGGGATAGTCAGAATATGAACTTTTATTCTTTCCAAATCTGCTCCTTAATGTGCAACTGTCTTTTCAACTCTTTTTGTTTTTAATGTGTAGAGACAGCCATGTTAATAACTTTTGTAATATACTTTATTAGGAAAATATGCATAATCCTGTTTAAAACCTGCCCCTAAATTGTCCCCTTATATGACACTGTAAAGTACAGAGGCAGGCTTCTCAGCGTGCCTCTGCTCTCTCTCTGCCCCAGCCACTGCCTCTCTATGTGTAACCTATTTTAATAAGGAGTTTACCCCTCTATCTAACCCAGCACAAGCCAGGTTTCTATGGTGCTCACTTCTTTTGAGCATTTGCCATGTTTAAACCCCTGACTTCTGCTATAGATGTATGGCGGTTGTCCTTAAGAGGTTAAAGTGTACCTAACTTTTTAACACACTTTGCATTAATCAATAGTACAGTATGTGTATAGAGGAGAGGAACAACACTATTTCTGGCCATTATGTCACTTGTATCTAGCATTTTTAGCAGTTTTCTCCTATTTATGCTAGATCTTTAATATGCAGTCCTCCCAGAGCTGGTGGGTAGAGACTAGCTACCATCCGCTGCACACAGAAAACATAGAAGAATCTGTTTATAAGTTTCTCACACTTACTCAGAAGAAGCACCAAGATCATGGAGAACATTATAGAGAAGTACTAACCTGTATGGATGGAAATACAGCACTTCGGCTGAGCTAGAAACTGGAGAACTAGATATTTCTCTCTGGGTACTGGTGGCGGGCACTCATATATGGACAGACCGACTGGAAAGTAATACTAAAAAATACTTTAATGATCCCAGATAATGTTAGTACATCAATGAATACATAAAAATAAGTAATAAATGATAAATAAATCTATAGCATGCACAGATAAAAAATAGATAAAATATGCTCAGATAAAAAATATAGTGGAATGCTCCCTGAATGTCACCATTGAAGACAAACCTTAGATTTAAGGGGTGTCACTGGGGTGTCAAACTACTGACACATGGTATGTTGCAATCGTTCAAGAGCAATACAGTGGCAAGTATATCTCTATTGGAGATGGCACAGCAAATTGAGTATGCAGATGGTCTATTGACGTGGGACAAAGAATGACAGGAAAAGTCCAAACCGATCCTCTCTTTGGATTGAGGATCGCTCTTTTAAATAAAAGATCGCTGGATGTCTCCAATTTCATACAACTGATGTCAAACGGTGCCAGCTGAATTAAGAGTGTCTCTATTGTATCGAATATAAGGATACCAAATCAATCATATATGTCTCACACCTGAAGTGGATCAATAGGCCACATAAGCGATAAAGAGAGATGTATCAAAGTCCGTTTATGTTGATATAATAACGATGATGTTTCCCACATCAAGTGGGCTTACCTCCGCTCTTCGTATGAGGTTACAGTTTGTGCCAGATACCTGTATTTCCAATATGAAATCGCCGGCGTTCCACGTGTGCTCGGTATGCTTGCGGTAGCCAGATCTCGTACGGAGGTCTCGTGTGAGTTCTCGTAGGCTGTGGTTTTGCCTACCCGTACTGTCAGGTGAGACACTAATGGTCCTCTTCGCAGTGCACTGTGTCTTTACGATGTTACAAATTGGGGTAATATTCCTTCCAGCCAAACGCGTTTCGGGGAGCGCTTTCCCCTTCCTCAGTGGCAATACCCCGTTTGATCAACACCACCTCATTTATAATCCAATTTGGAAAAATTCAAATCCCGGATTGGATCTTAATGGACCTGGAGTGCCATAATTTTCTGTTCAACGCGAAAATCAACCTTGCGGTTTTTATGCGATTCTTCAGTATTTATAAAAGAATAATATCAGGTAGTGTTCTCAAAAATATTCTACTCCATATTTCAGTTAGATTTACTTCATATTGTCCATATGCGTTTTTGAAAAACGATCAATGGTGACTTCTCTCTCAACTATCCAGACCCATACATATATAACAGATGTTGGGTCAATAGATCGCAATGGCCCCAGCTTGAATATTTACAAATCGCAAAAATGCTAGCCTAGCGGTATTCATGCGATTTTGATGCGTTTTCTTCCAGCATTTTTTTCTTTTTGTGCGTTTCTTATTTCGATATTTGCTTTACAGTCTCAGGTATACTCCCAATAAAGGATTTTTCTCTCCCTCACTTAATGACCTCAAAAAAGAACATTTTTATATATGATATGTGTATTTTTTAAAAACAATGGACTACATATCCTATATGGGCCATGGGTGGTTGAATCCTACATTGTCCATAATTAGGAATACATATACAACATTTACATATGATAGTTATTTCATAAAAAATAAAAATATAAAAATATCAGCCGATATTCGACATTGGACATTCAGTGCTTAATATTTAGTTTCTTTAACCCTTGTACTTTCTTTGTAGAAACAAAGGTGCATAAAGGTGCACCTTTGGTGCATAAAGATCTTTAAGATCCACCAGGCCGCCCTATTATTTCGGGCATAGGCTCTTTGACAGCCAATCTTTCTCAGTATATTGACACTTTGCTACAACCAGAGGTGAAAAAGATAAAGTCGTATATTGGAGATACCACAGAAATAGTGGGTATACTGGAAAGTTTGGAGGCCCAAGATGGGTGGCAGATGGGAACATTGGATGTGCAGTCCCTTTATACCATTATAGAGCACCAATATGGTATACAGGCTCTAAGAGAACAACTTTCTTCAAACCAATGTTGGACAGGGGACCAAGTGGAATTCCTATTAGAAGGGGTTAATCACATTCTACATCATAACTATTTCTGCTTCTCAGATCAGTTTTATTTACAGCAACGAGGGACCGCCATGGGGACTAGGTTCGCCCCCAGTTACGCCAATTTATTTTTGGCGTGGTGGGAGTGTCAGATCATTGATCCCATATTGGGGGCGGACCTGGTCCTCTGGCGGCGCTATATAGACGATGTTATTTTTATTTGGAGAGGTAGTAACATTGACCTCGTAAATTTTATAGAAAATATCAACACTAACCCTTATAATTTGAAATTCACGTTAAATATGGGGGATATAGTCGAATTTTTAGATCTGCAGGTAGTCCGGAAGGATAGAAAATATATATGTAATACATTTAAGAAACCTACTGCAAAAAATGGATATATTCCCTATTCGAGTTGCCATCTACCTAGATGGCTGACCAATGTCCCGTATGGACAGTTCCGCAGATTAAAGCGCAATTGCACAGAAGAAGAAACGTTTGAGAAGGAGGCAGAAATATTGAAAGAGCAATTTAAACAGAAAGAGTATCCGGAAGTAACTGTAGATTTGGCCCTAGATAAAGTAAGAAAGCTTGATAGAAAATCCTTTTTTAAACCCAAACTAAAACAAGAATCTGAGAAAGATGGGGAATTTAGAATCATTCTTTTTCTATATAACACACAATCGAAACAAGTGGAGGACATTATCAGATCCCACTGGCATCATATTTCAAAGGATAAAATAATCGGTCCTGTATTGCCCGCAATTCCCAAAATAGTTTATACAAGAGCCCCTAATCTTGGCATACAAATAGCCCCTTCAATAAAAAGGAAAGTTAAAGATCGAACATCCACATGGCTCCAACCAAATGGCTTTTTTAGATGTGGGAAATGCGTGAGGTGTAAGAAGACGAAATCTCCTAGAAAAATTGTTAGTGTTGCCTCCACACAAAATTCACACTCTATGTCAATTAAACAATGCATCACGTGTAGTACCACTAACGTGATCTATTTGATCCAATGTCCGTGCTCAAAACAGTATATAGGTAGAACAAAACGCCCATTAAAGGTGAGGATATCTGAACATCTTAATAATATAAAAAAAGGATATGATAAACATCCTCTATCCAGACATTTTAGAGACAGCCATCAGCAAGATGCTGAAGGTCTCTTTTTTACAGCCTTGGAAAAAGTAGATGCTCACTGGCGAGGGGGTAATCAAATAGAAAGGTTATCGAGAGCAGAATCTAGGAAGATTTACGAATTTGGAAGTCTTATGCCAAGGGGCTTAAATGCGGAATTGGAGTTATTCGGATTTATATAAGGGCTCCTGTCTGGGTGTTGATGGAGGGTTGCATGTCAGACTGGATATCAGTACTGTAACCCTCCCTCTACCCCACACAGGTCCCCTGTTTCTACAAAGAAAGTACAAGAGTTAAAGAAACTGAATATTAAGCACTGAATGTCCAATGTCGAATATCGGCTGATATTTTTATATTTTTATGAAATAACTATCATATGTAAATGTTGTATATGTATTCCTAATTATGGACAATGTAGGATTCAACCACCCATGGCCCATATAGGATATGTAGTCCATTGTTTTTAAAAAATACACATATCATATATAAAAATGTTCTTTTTTGAGGTCATTAAGTGAGGGAGAGAAAAATCCTTTATTGGGAGTATACCTGAGACTGTAAAGCAAATATCGAAATAAGAAACGCACAAAAAGAAAAAAACGCTGGAAGAAAACGCATCAAAATCGCATGAATACCGCTAGGCTAGCATTTTTGCGATTTGTAAATATTCAAGCTGGGGCCATTGCGATCTATTGACCCAACATCTGTTATATATGTATGGGTCTGGATAGTTGAGAGAGAAGTCACCATTGATCGTTTTTCAAAAAAACGCATATGGACAATATGAAGTAAATCTAACTGAAATATGGAGTAGAATATTTTTGAGAACACTACCTGATATTATTCTTTTATAAATACTGAAGAATCGCATAAAAACCGCAAGGTTGATTTTCGCGTTGAACAGAAAATTATGGCACTCCAGGTCCATTAAGATCCAATCCGGGATTTGAATTTTTCCAAATTGGATTATAAATGAGGTGGTGTTGATCAAACGGGGTATTGCCACTGAGGAAGGGGAAAGCGCTCCCCGAAACGCGTTTGGCTGGAAGGAATATTACCCCAATTTGTAACATCGTAAAGACACAGTGCACTGCGAAGAGGACCATTAGTGTCTCACCTGACAGTACGGGTAGGCAAAACCACAGCCTACGAGAACTCACACGAGACCTCCGTACGAGATCTGGCTGCCGCAAGCATACCGAGCACACGTGGAACGCCGGGACGCCGGCGATTTCATATTGGAAATACAGGTATCTGGCACAAACTGTAACCTCATACGAAGAGCGGAGGTAAGCCCACTTGATGTGGGAAACATCATCGTTATTATATCAACATAAACGGACTTTGATACATCTCTCTTTATCGCTTATGTGGCCTATTGATCCACTTCAGGTGTGAGACATATATGATTGATTTGGTATCCTTATATTCGATACAATAGAGACACTCTTAATTCAGCTGGCACCGTTTGACATCAGTTGTATGAAATTGGAGACATCCAGCGATCTTTTATTTAAAAGAGCGATCCTCAATCCAAAGAGAGGATCGGTTTGGACTTTTCCTGTCATTCTTTGTCCCACGTCAATAGACCATCTGCATACTTAATTTGCTGTGCCATCTCCAATAGAGATATACTTGCCACTGTATTGCTCTTGAACGATTGCAACATACCATGTGTCAGTAGTTTGACACCCCAGTGACACCCCTTAAATCTAAGGTTTGTCTTCAATGGTGACAATCAGGGAGCATTCCACTATATTTTTTATCTGAGCATATTTTATCTATTTTTTATCTGTACATGCTATAGATTTATTTATCATTTATTACTTATTTTTATGTATTCATTGATGTACTAACATTATCTGGGATCATTAAAGTATTTTTTAGTATTACTTTCCAGTCGGTCTGTCCATATATGAGTGCCCGCCGCCAGTACCCAAATTGACCTTTTTCCTCTGGAGGGGTGATCCAGAACGGCCAGGAGCACCTTTCCTGAGAAAAGTAAGAGTGAGCGTCTCCTCATTTTTTCATTTCAATTTGATATTTCTCTCTGATGAAACATATTATAAAGTTACTCGTAGTCGCTTCTACTACAGATTTTTTATTCTTCTCCAGTAACGCTGTGGTTCTAGGCGTGGTCCGTGCTGGGTGAGGTGGGGTTGAGCACACCTACAACCTATTTTTGCTCTACTGATTTATGTGGAGTTGTGTGAAAAGTTAGTGACCATTTTAATGCAAAATATTGTCTTTCTGTAACTCCTATAAAAATAGGCAACCCATTGTTAATTTACTGCTGCTGCTAAGAAAAGATGTTATCTGTTAGTTTATTAGTAGATTTGGGATAACAGCTCTATGATATCTCTATTGGTCACTTGGTAGGCCTAGATAAAGATGTCCACAGAACAGCAGGCCAGTTATCAGTGTAATGTGTGGTTCTCTAATTGAGTCACTCACCCCCATCCCTATCTGGTCAGAGTGAATGGTCTGACTGAGAAATTCAAGCAAAGCTGTTTGCCATGCTAAAATTTTAATTAAAGGAGGACGTTTAAGAGCCAGGAGGAAGAAGAATACATGGAGCGAGTTAAAACAATTACATCCAGAGAACCTCCCCCCATAAAAAATATGTTGATAAGGGTATGTACACACTGCCCCATCATATCCCTATGGTGCCAGTCATGAGAGGGATCCCCAAATAGCATCCTACTGGCATTTGTTGAGAGTATACCCTTTATCAACTGTATACAAAAGTGTAGTCCACTGTGCTTTTGCATACAGAGTCTTGTACTGCCGTGTAGTATATGTTTTTATAGCATGGGTCCTTTGGGTAACATATGGCACTGCTTGCTTGTACAGTGCTATATGTTACAGCTGTCCATCTGAGGTTTGCACCTGGAAATAAACACATGTAGCAAGCCTCTCCAAAGTTACATGGTCATGGTGAGGAAGTTTATTATTTCTTACAGATCTGCGTGGTGCTTCAGTGTCACGTAAGTTTCCGTGCCAGGTGCCAGGTGATCAGTGAGACTGGCAACACATGGTTTGATCTGACAGGTTCCTTGTGGGTGTTGTTTCTGATAATGGCCCCACCCCTGCCTCAGGTGTTGCTTATGTGGTAATTTCACCTTCCCAATTTATTGTGGTTTCTCCCATCATGCTATGCGGTTTATAGCTTCAATCTTGTTGTGGATTGCTGGTGTTTGGATCTCGGCGGAGTTCCTGTTCTTCCATAGCCATTTGAAGTTAAGTGTCTTCTTCCCCTTTTGTTTATTGTTTGAGTTTTCTTGTGTTGCTCTTTTCCCTGCCATTTGTGTTTAAGCCTGAGGGAGACTCCTGTTCATCCTACAGTTTGGAGGAACAGGTTGTCTCTTGTCCTGACATTAGTACCAGGGTCCTACAGGGTGAGTTAGGACTTTAGGTTCCTGTGTATGAACTCACCTACCTCTGGGGTCAGTTCATACTTGCAGTCAGTCAGGAATTTGATTAGGGTTTCTCTAGGAGGTAAACTGCTCCTTTCCCTAGTTTCCAGGCCATTTCCCCTCATCCCTTTCCCTCCTACGTTCGGTGTGGGTTTCCCTCCCACACCGAAGCGTGACATTCAGCCTACAGGTCCAACATAAACAGCAATAGGGACTCCATGCATCTCTATAGGGGCTCTATGCACAAGACTTTACCTCCCAATACTATTTGACAACATGTCGTTTAAAATAATGTGGTGGCATTTTTTATGTAGTGGTCCTTTAAGTGTTTAGGGTTTATTTCAATATTGTACAAGGAGCGATTTTTGCTGCTAAACAAAAATAACTCTTCCAAAGCAATAGCTAACAGTTTAATTTGTCTCCTACATGGTGATAGGCAATTAACATCAGCGGGAAGCCAGTGATTTGGAGGAAATACTGCGTCACTCTGCTCCACTTTTGACAAGGGACCTGTTTTATAAAGATGAAGGAAGCTGGGCTGGTGAACAGGCAGACACTGGAGAATAGCGTATGATGGCCTCAGTGCTTTCAGCCTACGTCTTTAATCACCAGAGCGTAATAAAACCACAGACTGCATCAGATCTGATAACAGCATCATCTAAGAATACAGAGCGCCTCCTGTACTCTGCTCACGTTCATTTCCATAATTCATAACCATTTATACAGAGAACAGAGCACACACTCTATGGGGAGAATCTACAAATCTGCCATTTATGAACACAGTCTACGACTGCTTTCCACTAAACTTTCCTAGACGTCTTGTGATTGCACTAATGTGAAGGGGTTATCCCACAAAAAACATCCCATATATAGGATAAGTGATATATGTAAGATCTCTGGGGTCTTCAATGTTAGGACAACCATAATCACCAGCAGATGGATCCCAAGAAAGTTTGAATGGAGTGGAAGGATGCATGCAAAGTATGGGGTCAATGGGGCTGACAGAGATAGCTGACCACAGCAACCCGTCAATCCCATAGATGGAGGGGCAGTGCACCCATTCACATTCTTCCATAACAGGGGAGAACATGCCCATTCTACTGATCGTGGGGGGGCCCAGTTGTTCGGCCCCCGGGATCATACAGTTATTACCTATTATGTTGGATTAATTCCTTTAATACAGTATTGGAAAGAAAATTCTTTGTAGACGAAATAGAAACCCCCCACAATTCCACTATTGTTTTTAGGTCTTCTTTTTATGGCTCTAAAAATGCATATTACACTACCTTTATCCTGAGGGTTAGTAGGACTACAGCAATACCAAAAATATAAAGTTTTTCTTATGCTTCATCACTAAAAAAACAAAACGTTGCAAAAAAAGGTAGAGTTATGTTGCTATGTTCGGACACCCAGAACTTTTTTTTCAACTTTTTGTCGAGCTGTAGTTTTTATTGGTTTGGGGTACATAAGACTTTTTGATCACTTTTATTCAATTTTTTTTTTCAGCGAGCAAGGTGATCAAAGAATGTCAATTTGGGCATTTAGATTTATTTCGCAACAGTGTTCACTGTGCAGGATAAATACAGTTGTGTTCAAAATTATTCAACCCCCAATGCTGTAAAGGGTTTTAGGGAATTTAGTGTACATTTGTAATGGTGTTCAGAATGAAATCTTACAGGGACTTTTTAAAGAACCAAATGCAACTAAAATGACATCAATTGTTTTTGTAATACAGTATTAAATGTTTTTTTTGTGATTTCTTCATTGACACAATTATTCAACCCCTTAAAGACGACCACTCTTAAGAACAGAGGTTCATTCAAGTGTTTTCGATCAGGTATTGAAAACACCTGTGGATGTCAAGGAGCAGCAATCAAGCATAATAAGCACCAATTAGGCAGATGTAAAATGACTGTGATACTCAGCTCCTTCTAGACATTTACTGGTGTGTTTACAGACATGGTGAAGTCAAGAGAATGGTCCAGGAAGACAAGAGAAGAGGTGATTTCTCTTCAAAGGAAGGGCAATGGCTATAAGAAGATTGCAAAGATGTTAAACATACCAAGAGACACCATAGGAAGCATCATTTGCAAATTCAAGGCAAAGGGCACTGTTGAAACGCTACCTGGCCATGGCAGAAAGAAGATGCTGACTTCGACTGCTGTGCGCTACCTGAAGCGCAAAGTGGAGAAAAGTCCCCGTGTGACTGCTGAGGAACTGAAAAAAGATTTGTCAGATGCGGGTACTGAAGTTTCAGCTCAGACAATAAGGCGCACACTGCGTAATGAAGGCCTCCATGCCAGAACTCCCAGGCGCACCCCCTGCTGTCTCGAAAGAATAAGAAGAGTCGACTGCAGTATGCCAAAAGTCATGTGGACAAACCACAAAAGTTTTGGGATAGTGTTCTGTGGACTGATGAAACAAAATTAGAACTGTTTGGGCCCATGGATCAACGCTATGTTTGGAGGAGGAAAAACAAGGCCTATGAAGAAAAGAACACCTTGCCTACTGTGAAGCATGGCGGGGGGTCAATCATGATTTGGGGCTGTTTTGCTTCTACAGGTACAGGAAAACTTCAGCGTGTGCAAGGTACCATGAATTCTCTTCAGTACCAGGAGATATTGGATGAAAATGTGATGCAGTCCGTCACAAACCTGAGGCTTGGGAGACGTTGGACCTTTTAACAGCACAATGATCCCAAGCATACCTCCAAGTCCACTGGAGCATGGTTGCAGATTAAAGCCTGGAACATTTTGAAGTGGCCATCGCAGTCACCAGACTTAAATCCGATTGAGAACCTCTGGTGGGACTTAAAGAAAGCAGTTGCAGCGTGCAAGCCTAAGAATGTGACTGAACTGGAGGCTTTTGCCCATAAAGAATGGGTGAAGATACCCGTAGATCGCTGCAAGACACTTGTGTCAAGCTATGCTTCACGTTTAAAAGCTGTTATAACTGGAAAAGGATGTTGTACTAAGTACTAAGATTGAATGTCACTTGGGGGTTGAATAAAACTGATAATGATGTGAGCACAGAAAAGACATTTGTGGTTATCTCATTATAAATGTTATGTTATATTTGTCTGACTTACAAGTGCCTCTTTGATTTAATTGTAAACAAGATGACTGAAATGATCAAAATCAATGTCAAACTGGCCAAAACACTCAATTTCAGTGGGGGTTGAATAATTTTGAACACAACTGTATATTTTATATTTTGGTCATTTCTGTGCAACATTTAAGTGTATAGCAGAAATTATACCAGGAATTCATCATCATGTAACATCATGGACTTTCTATTTCATCACTGTCTTCCCATCTCTCAGCCACATGTATGTTTCTGCTCTGTCTGGCACCACTGACCCCAGCCAACCTGTCTCAAAAACTGATTTGATCCACATTCATCCTGTTTATGATACTTCCCTAATCTCCAATCCTCACAGGACCCCCTTCTTTTGTTCTCCTCTCGTCTGTTCTTCACACAATCGCCTACAAGATTTCTCACATGCCTCTCCCATGCTCTGCAACTGGAGACCCCAGAAAATAAGATGCTCCCCCTAGACTGCTTATAGCGTAGACTGCTATAGTTTACTATTATAGCCTATGAGGATTCTCCGATTTCCTATTTCCAGGCCTTGATATTGATGTCCTATTTTCAGAATAGGTCATTATTATCAAGAGCCCGTAAAACCCTTTTAAAGAGGCTGTTCATCTGGATTGACACAGGAAATGTGGTCACAGCAGTGATATGTCCCCTATTAGTCATGTCACTGGGTCACGTGATGAAAGGGGGACACGTTACTGCTGCAGCCATGTGAGCTGTGTCAGACTGGATGTTGACTACTGGATGCCAGACAGTGGAAGCCGACAGAAGAACAAAAAAGTCAGAACTCAGCGGCGGGAAGCAGGTAAGTATGCTCCCTCCTTAGGTCTGATAGGGTGCCTAAAAGGCCCCCCCAGGGTGAAGGACCCATATAGGCTTTCACAATGTCCCTGGCTGCCATATCAACTGATTGACACCTCACAGTTTAGCCACGGGCGATCAGAGGAACCTCCAAAGACCGGGAACTGCGTCATCTCTGATCCTGGTCACTGTGGACAGGTGTCAGCTGTATACGGAGCAGGTAAATGGTGCGTATGGGGCGGCTCAGGTCCTGAGCCCACTCCATACTCCCCCAACACCATTATGCTGTAAAATGTTTCTGGCAGTGTTTTCTTTTTTTTAGAAAGAAAAGGATCAGGCGCTGTAGAATAAGGCATTTGGTTATCTCCGTCCATCTAGGACCCACGTGAAGCACTTGTTATTTTGTTTTTTTCCTTTTGGGAACATCAAAGTACAATTTGGAATAGACAAAGTCTAGTCATGCACTTACGATTAAGACCAAAGAAGTGGTCGAAATGCGTAAACTGAAGGGGTGCAAGTGTGCGGAGGGGTCTACTGTATGTAATTGATTTTTTGCAAATAAAGTTGGAGCAACTATTCTAGAAGTGCTGGATCATCTTTCTTCATTGCTGTTAAAAGGGGTTGCTTTCTTCTAGAAACACATGCTTAGCACTACTCACTTCACTGGAGCGGTACAATACTACACACAGCCTGCGGACAAGTGCTGCGCTGCTGCGGGAAGACAGCAGCCATGTTCTTCTAATCCTGTACAATTTCTTTAAGCAGAATATCCACACAAACTCAATTTTGACTTAAAAAGGTCCAATATCCTGCACTGATTAAGTTCCTTATTGATCGTTATACAGTAGCAGTCAAGTTCCCGTGAGTTCCCGTGCACAGACAATCTCCGTCAGCTGTGCCTGGATTATAAAGAGCTGAACTGCAGCTACACCCAGGATGCCTCATTATTTCCCCCATTCTCTGTAAGAAATTAATGAGGCATCAGCCCAAGTTCAGCCCCGACAGGCTGAGATGTCCAATACTGAGGAGGATCTGCCAGCAATAATACCGTCTTTCACTGACAAGACAACCGACATTAACTTCTAAGCCTTTAAAGACCGCTATGTGTCCAATGTGTCTTGATTGATAACTATCCAGTGTGCTGGAAGCAAGTGCTTGCTAGTCGTCCCCCAGTACGAGAGCAGAGTATAGGGCCTAACCATCCCAAAATGCAGTTTTCTGGTGTGTAACTGGCGCAGATTGCAACTCAAAGGCTATTTGCGTCGCTAACCTCGACTTTTCCCCGCTCACACCAGGTCTAAAATTGTAGGCGGGAAGGGGACTGGCTGAGATGGGAATAACCCGAGTACGTGCTGGATGGGGATAGGGAGAGATACAGAAACATCCAAATAGGCGGCGCTCTGCTGTTTCCTTAACCAGATAACTGTTCTGCCCGAGCTCAGCTTGGGCTGTGGGAAAAGCACTTAACTGTTCGGCCCCAGCTGAGCTCGGGCAGAAGTGGAAGGGCGAGGGCTGTTTTAGCTGCTGATATCTCCTCAATGGTAGCAGCTAAAAGCACGGGTCGTGTTTGAAAGCTGCAAAAATGATTAGCATTAGTCCAAGCCTTTGGCAGGCTTGACAAAGGCTATGGGTAACCAAAACGTTGCTGTCTATTTTTAAGGCACACTTTCTGTGAAGTCCGTCCAATAAAGAATTTACTGGAGATGCTGCTGCTACCTGCTTTCATATACTATCTGGTGGGCTGCTGAGGATCTGCGGCCGTGGCTTGGCTGTTGCACTCCAGTGTGGGCGTTTGGGTCCATGAGTGCCGCTCTACACCTGCTATTTCTACTATCCTGAAGATAGGTCTTCAACATAAACTGCTGCACAACCCGATCATAGTGATTGGATCTATGCAAACAGCGAAGAACAGCAATCTACACTATAACTCAGGAGGTACAAAAACAGCACAGCTCTCTTTTTCTGCTATGGAGGTTACAGAAACAGAAGAGCTCTCTGTACTGTACTGCTCTCTACCTGTACTACATGTACTGTACTGCTCTCTACCTGTACTACATGTACTGTACTGCTCTCTACCTGTACTACATGTACTGCACTGCTCTCTACCTGTACTACATGTACTGCACTGCTCTCTACCTGTACTACATGTACTGTACTGCTCTCTACCTGTACTACATGTACTGTACTGCTCTCTACCTGTACTACATGTACTGCACTGCTCTCTACCTGTACTACATGTACTGTACTGCTCTCTACCTGTACTGCTCTCTACCTGTACTACATGTACTGCACTGCTCTCTACCTGTACTACATGTACAGTACTGCTCTCTACCTATACTGCATGTACTGTACTGCTCTTTACCTGTACTACATGTACTGTTCTCTACCTGCACTACATGTACTGCACTGCTCTCTACCTGTACTACATGTACAGTACTGCTCTCTACCTGTACTACATGTACTGTACTGCTCTCTACCTGTAACACATGTACTGTACTGCTCTCTACCTGTATTAGATGTACTGTACTGCTCTCTACCTGTACTACACGTACTGTACTGCTCTTTACCTGTACATGTACTGTTTTCTACCTATATTACACGTACGGTACTGCTCTCTACCTGTAATACATGAACTGTACAGTTCTCTACCTGTATTAACGTACTATACTGCTCTCTAAGTGTACTACACGTACTGTATTGCTCTATACCTGTACATGTACTGTACTGCTATCCACCTGTACTACATGTACCATACTGCTCTCTACCTGTACTACACAACTGTACTGCTCTCTACCTGTACTACACATACTGTACTGCTCTCTACCTGTACTGTATTGCTCTCTACCTCTATTATTGTGTACTGCATGTACTGTACTGCTCTGTACCTGTACAACACATACAGTACTGCTCTCTACCTGTACTACATGTACAGTACTGCTCTCTACCTGTACTACACATACTGTACTGCTCTACCTGTACTACATGTACAGTACTGCTCTCTACCTGTAATACATGTACTGTACAGTTATCTACCTGTATTAACGTACTATACTGCTCTCTACCTGTACATGTACTGTACTGCTATCCACCTGTACTACATGTACCATACTGCTCTCTACCTGTACATGTACTGTTCTCTACCTGTATTACACATACTGTACTGCTCTCTACCTGTACTACATGTACAGTACTGCTTTCTACCTGTACTACACAAACTGTACTGCTCTCTACCTGTACTACATGTACAGTACTGCTCTCTACCTGTAATACATGTATTGTACAGTTATCTACCTGTATTAATGCACTATACTACTCTCTACCTGTACATGTACTGTACTGCTATCCACCTGTACTACATGTACCATACTGCTCTCTACCTGTACTACACAACTGTACTGCTCTCTACCTGTATTGTACTGCTCTGTACATGTACTGTACTGCTCTCTACCTGTACTACATGTAGTATACTGCTCTCTATCTGTACTACATGAACTGTACTGCTCTCTACCTATACTACAGGAACTGTACTGCTCTCTACCTATACTACAGGAACTGTACTGCTCTCTACCTATACTACACGAACTGTACTGCTCTCTACCTATACTACACGAACTGTACTGCTCTCTACCTGTACTACACGAACTGTACTGCTCTCTACCTGTACTACACGAACTGTACTGCTCTCTATCTGTACTACACGAACTGTACTGCTCTCTACCTATACTACACGAACTGTACTGCTCTCTACCTATAATACACGAACTGTACTGCTCTCTACCTATACTACACGAACTGTACTGCTCTCTACCTGTACTACATGATCTGTATTGCTCTCTACCTGTATTATTGTGTACTGTACTGCTCTGTACTTGTAGCTCTTTCTAACATTTGTTATATCTTTGGTTTTGTTTCATCTGCATTAATTATCTGCAAAATTGTTTAGTGTCCTTTTTTCTTCCTTTTGACATTTTAAAAACATTGAAACCAAAAAATGGAGCTGTATATTATAAAATTAATCAGCACAGAAATGTGTGGTTTAAAAGTATCACACGTTCCCTTTCAGGCATAAGGTTTAGGGTTACACAGATATTGCACCACATGCTCTTTCTGATAAACAGCACAAGTTCCAGCTCACACATTTTCACCAATAATACTTTTTCAGTTTGCTGTACTGGGTTGATAAATATAGCACTGGAGAAAATGACAAGCAGCCCCCGACAAGCTTGTACTGTAGTCTCCAACTTTGACTCTCCAGCTTTTGCAAAACTACAACTCCCAGCATTCCCTGACAGTCAGGCCTGGGAGTTGTAGCATCAGCTGCAGCTGGCCAGCAATGGAAAGCACTGCACCTGTGCCTTCGTGGACACAGAACACAAGAACAGAATATATCTGTAATGGCCTTAATATCGTGTCATCAACCAGAGCATGAAATAGTTCTGCATCGTCATTACCAATCACTATGCATTTTGTGGCTGACTAGTCTTCCAATTAGCAATATTGGACATTTTCAACAAGGATTTGCCATCTGGTGTGTCTTTGCTGCCTCATCTGTTCATTTAAAGACTTTAGATGAATGCAGTATATATAAAGAAAAACCTATTACAAAAACTTTTGCTTCTTTCTGTTAAAGTAACCTGCACAGTCCACATAAGCCCTGCAATAAAATATTCATACGTCAAAGTTAATAAAAAAGTTAGAGGGACTTACTAATGTATAGTGATTGTCCATATTGCTTCCTTTGTTGGCTTGATTCTTTTTCCATCACATTATACACTGCTCGTATCCAAGGGTTATGACCACCCTGCAATATAGCAGCGGTGGTCATGCTTGCGCACTATAGGAAAAAAACGCTGGCCTCTCTGGTGGCTGGGACTGTGTGAGTGCGCATAGGCCCACATGAACAGCAGCTTCCATCCCAGCCACCTCGTATCTGCGCTGCCGCGGTGGTCGGAACCCCTGGATACGAGCCGTGTATAATGTAATGAAAAAATGAATCAAGCCAGAAAAGGAGGCAATATGGACAATCCCAATACATTAGTAAGTGCCTTGTATTGACTTTCTCTACATTAAATACTTTAAAGTATAAAACTGGTAATGTAAACAAGCAGTACAAGAGCCAGATTTTATAAAAATGTAGTAAAACTTACCAACGCAATTTAGGAAACAATCCGTGCAACAATCCAATGGGTTATGCACCAGTAAAAAGGCCTGAATGCATGAGACAAAGACTGTCCCTTTGGTGTTCTCTGAATTCCTACATACTGCCTCCCCACATCAGGCCCTGAACTAGGCCTAGCAGAGGTTTAAAGGGAATGTGTCATCAGAAAATTACCCATTGTTAAAACCATATTTTTATGTTAAACATTTTTAAAATGTAAAAACAAAGGTGCAATGGCACACTGCAGCTAGAGCTCCGTCCTGCCACTATGCTGGATGTTAGATGAGGCATTAGTTTATATTTTGGCCAAATTATGTAAGCCACCCACCACTTCACGGTTGCCTCTCGAGTGGTCCCTAACATTAATTCTTACCTTTTATGGGCCATATCAGCCACACAAAACCCAGGGAGTGCAGGTGCAGCATGCATGCCAGATACACTCTGCTTGTAACCCCGTCTGGTGCCATACAGCGTTCATCAGATCAAGGGATGCAAATACCGACATGCATGCTGAGCCCACTAGTACTTCTCCTGGAACCAAATGGCTTCTGGTAAGTTCAATAAAGCAGACTCAGTTTTATACTGACTTTAAAACCAGCCTACAGGGCGGATTCACTAGTCAGGTGTGCATGACTGCATGGAGGTCACCACGCCTCCCATATATGCTACAAAGGAAAAAAAATGGAGATTGCAGTCAGCACAACCCAATACGCAGGTGCACGTTGCTATGGTGAAATACACATACAAACGTAAAACAAAGGTGCAATGGCACACTGCAGCTAGAGCTCCGTCCTGCCACTATGCTGGATGTTAGATGAGGCATTAGTTTATATTTTGGCCAAATTATGTAAGCCACCCACCACTTCACGGTTGCCTCTCGAGTGGTCCCTAACATTAATTCTTACCTTTTATGGGCCATATCAGCCACACAAAACCCAGGGAGTGCAGGTGCAGCATGCATGCCAGATACACTCTGCTTGTAACCCCGTCTGGTGCCATACAGCGTTCATCAGATCAAGGGATGCAAATACCGACATGCATGCTGAGCCCACTAGTACTTCTTCTGGAACCAAATGGCTTCTGGTAAGTTCAATAAAGCAGACGCAGTTTTATACTGACTTTAAAACCAGCCTACAGGGCGGATTCACTAGTCAGGTGTGCATGACTGCATGGAGGTCACCACGCCTCCCATATATGGCAGGACGGAGCTCTAGCTGCAGTGTGCCATTGCACCTTTGTTTTTACGTTTGTATGTGTATTTCACCATAGCAACGTGCACCTGCGTATTGGGTTGTGCTGACTGCAATCTCCATTTTTTTTTTTCCTTTGTAGCATATATGGGAGGCGTGGTGACCTCCATGCAGTCATTCACACCTGACTAGTGAATCCGCCCTGTAGGCTGGTTTTAAAGTCAGTATAAAACTGAGTCTGCTTTATTGAACTTACCAGAAGCCATTTGGTTCCAGGAGAAGTACTAGTGGGCTCAGCATGCATGTCGGTATTTGCATCCCTTGATCTGATGAACGCTGTATGGCACCAGACGGGGTTACAAGCAGAGTGTATCTGGCATGCATGCTGCACCTGCACTCCCTGGGTTTTGTGTGGCTGATATGGCCCATAAAAGGTAAGAATTAATGTTAGGGACCACTCGAGAGGCAACCGTGAAGTGGTGGGTGGCTTACATAATTTGGCCAAAATATAAACTAATGCCTCATCTAACATCCAGCATAGTGGCAGGACGGAGCTCTAGCTGCAGTGTGCCATTGCACCTTTGTTTTTACGTTTGTATGTGTATTTCACCATAGCAACGTGCACCTGCGTATTGGGTTGTGCTGACTGCAATCTCCATTTTTAAAATGTAACCGTTTTTTTAAAGGTTTTTTTTGCTATTTTTTTGTAACGTGTAATGTGTCTAGCATTTTGCAGAACGCTCATGGCCAGCTCTGTGATAGAAATGCCTATTCTTGTCCGCTATTGCGTAACGGAAGTATGGATGCGGACAGTACACGGTGTGCTGTCTGCATCTTTTGTGGCCCCATTGAAATGAATGGGTTCACATGCGCAAAACTGTACTGCGTGATCAGGGTTAAGGGGGGTGTGCCCCCTTTGCACTAAAAATTGCCTCCACTCTTCTAGGAAGGCTTTCTACAAGATTTTAGATTGTGTCTGGGAACTTTTGCCCATTCATCCAGATGAGCATTTATGAGGTCAGACACGGATTTTGGACGAGAGGGCTTGGCTCGCAATCTTCATTTTAGTTCATCCCAAAAGTTCTTCCACACCAAACTCAACCAACCATGCCTTTATGGAGCTTGCCAGAAATAATCACTTGTGTTTTTGGCTTTAAAGTACCTTACAGATATACATATCAGCACTAAGGCCTGTATTACACCAACAGATTATCTGACCAATATCTTTCCAATCAGACCAACAGAGTATAACAAAAGATCTGTGTGTGAAATGAGCCATCTGACCAATGATTGGTCAGAAAATCTGTCAGATAATCTGTTGGTGTAATACAGGCCTAGGGCCTTATTCACACATCAGTCTTTGGTCAGTGCTTTCCATCAGTGATTGCGAGACAAAACCTTATAATCTCATAATCACTGATGGAAATCACTGACCAAACACTGACTGTGTGAATAAGGCCTAAGGTGGATTTACACGTCCAGATAATTTGCCTGTCTAAAGTAGCAGCCAATCACCTGATGAACGAATGAAACGCTCATTCATCGGATGATACTATCGTTCGTGGAGGCACCTAAATTATAGTTTCTTGGCAGCAGATTGTGCGGTCTAAACAGCCATCTGCTGCCCAGAAACAATGCAGCTGTATGAGGATCATACATCAGCGATCCCTTGTGCTCATACTGTGGAGGTGATCGCTGCATGTAAATGCAGCGCTTCACCTCCACCGAGCGAGCAGCCAATTGTCGGGAACGAACGCTCTCTTCCCGACAATCCACTGCTCTTCTGCAGGTCTAAATCCACCTTAACCTTGTGAGGTTACACACACAGGACAACTTTCCTTTCTGCAAAACCTTGGAGACAGGAAAGCACTTGCAAAAAGGATAAGTAAATGAGATCACAAACCTGGGCGATTTCAGAAATATACATTCTTCTTTCATCATTAACTTTGTAGTACGCCTGTAACAGAAATATGAAAATGTAATAGAACAAGCTTAAAAGGGGTTATCCGAGACTGGAAATGGCCGCCCCATATGCCCGGGCCCCTCACATTGATTCTACTTACCTGGCTCCCCGCGCAGCCGCCGCTGCTTCTCCTTGTGTGTGAATGAAAACATCTGGTGTCGTGGGGGGGTTGGGGAGGGCAGCCAATGTCAGGCGGTGACAAGCCTCCCTAGCCAAAGAAGGCTCGTCCCCATCACCACCTGCCATTGGCTGCCCCCCCGACACCGAAGCGGCGCGGGGAGCCAGGTAAGTAGAATCAGTGTGAGGGGCCTGGGCATGTGGGGGGGGGCATTTCCAGGCTCGGATAACCCCTTTAAAGGAGTTGGCCCGGTCAGACAGGTGTGGGTCAGACCTCTGCAAGGTGTCCTCTCCCTTCATCCTAGTAGTAGTGTTAAAAGAGTTTCTTCCTCCATGATTCTCTCCAGTAATAGTATAAGCAGCAGGATCCCTCTCACACAGTGCATGTACTTACCTCCCACATGGTACCACCACGCCCCCCCTGCTCCCAGGCCGTTTCCAGCAGCCTATACTGCAAACAGAGATCAGGGCTGGAGGAGCTCACAGCAGAGCTTCCCTTTAACATTATATAGGACAGTTCTCTAGGTCTCTGCCAGATAGGGAGGTCTAATGAAGAATGCTACATCAATGTGACAGAACTGGCTCTTTACCAAGTAAGATGCCAGCTTACAATTATCCTCATCAATTCTTTCTTCTATATACAGTTAGGTCCATATGTATTTGGACAGAGACAATATTTTTTATAATTTTTGTTCTGTACGTTACCACAATGGATTTTGAACAATACAATTCAGATGCAGTTGAAGTTCAGACTTTCAGCTTTAATTCAATCGGTTGAACAAAATGATTGCATAAAAATGTGAGGACAAATTAAATGGACATCCTGACCACGGCATCTGAGCGGGCTGAAAACCAAAAGCGAAAGCTTTCGGTTGTGCTCCGGCTCCCCCATGCGGCGATCGGAGGAGCCAGAGCATGTATGCAGCAGCCCGTGTCTTTATGAATGACATGAGGCTGCTGCATAGTATTTCCTATGGAGCCCTTGCCTGTAAGGGTACTTTTACACTTGCGTTGGTGCGGATCCGTCTGTTTATTTGCACAGACGGATCCGCACCTATAATGCAAACGTTTGTATCCGTTCAGAACGGATCCGTTTGCATTAGTTTTAAAGAAAAATGACAAAGTCAAAAACGGATCAGTTTTGAATTACATTGAAAGTCAATGGGGAACGGATCCGTTTTCAAATGCACCATATTGTGTCATTGAAAACGGATCCGTCCCCATTGACTTACATTGTAATTAAAAACGGATCCGTCAGGCTCCGCATCGTCAGACGGACACCAAAATGCTGCATGCTGCGTTTTGGTGTCCGCCTCCAAAACGGAATAGAGGCGGAATGGAGCCGAACTGATGCATTCTGAGCGGATCCTTATCCATTCAGAATGCATTGGGGCTGAACTGATCCGTTTTGGACCGTTAGTGAGAGCCCTGAAACGGATCTCACATACAGAATCCAAAACGCTAGTGTGAAAGTAGCCTAATAGGGAGCCATAGGAAAAAAGTTAAATCATCATAGACTCCAATGCAAGTGCATTAGAGTCTATGAGAATAGCAATCAGATGATTGCATGTTATAGTTCCCTACTATTAAAAAAGTGTGCAAAAAAAAAAACAATAAAACATAAAAATTCAAATCACCCCCTTTTTCCCAAAATATAAATAAAAGAACTAAAAAAATAAAAAAATACACATCATGGGTGTCGCAATGTGCGAAAACACCCATAGTATAAAAATATATTACCCATATGGCAAACAGAAAAATGGAAAAAAGCGTCCTAATTGGCGATTCGCCGTTTTTGGTCGCTTCATTTTCTACAAAAAATGTAATACAAAGTGATCAAAAAGTCATACACACCCTAGAATAGCATCAATAAAAAGTTCAGATGGCCCCGCAAAAAATGAGCTCCTATACAGCTCCGTACACATAAATACAAAAAAAGTTATAGGGGTTAAATTTGGCAACAAGAAAATAAAACTGATTATTTTTCCCACTTTTTAATTTTTTTATCACTATCAAAACGCAAGAAAACTATACATATATGGTATCGCCGGATTCGTACTGACCTTTAGAATAAAAGTAACTGGTCAGTTTTATCGTACTTTGAACGTCGTAATTAAAGAACCGTTAAAACTGTAGTGGAATCGCTTTTATTTTGCAATTTCACCCCATTTGGAATTATTTTCCCGCTTCCCACCACATCATATGCAATATTAAATGGTGAAGTTGGAAAGTACAACTTGTCCCGCAAAAAACAAGCCCTCATATGGCTATGTGAACAGACAAATAAAAAAGTTATGGCTCTGGGAAGGCAGGGAGCGCAAAACAAAAACGCAAAATAAAAAGAAGGCCCAGTCCTGAAAGGGTTAATAACTCTTTCAAATAAATAATAACAATTTTCCATTAGTAATTGTCAGGATATACATTACAGACGTGGCCCACAACCTGAGGCGAAATCACAACTCCCAAAATGCGCTGTCAGGAGCAGGGTAGTGGGGAATGTTTTTATCGCACGTTAGGCGACACTATGCACCACACATAAAATATCCTACCTTTGCTTCTTGATCTATCCTGAGTTCAAAATCTTTGAGATGATTTTCCATTAAGATCTTTTCCTCCTCCAGACGCTTAAGATATTGGTTTAATGCTCCCTGTAAGTCCAGCAAGAAAGGGCATTAGAAGAAAAGGAATCCGTTTTAGGCCTGAAGGGCTGAGGATCCACCAGATAATCGGTCGTGGGCGAGCTTCTGGCGGTGTACATGTGCCGCCGATTACCCCATAAAGAGGAAAACACTCGTTTGCCGGGTAATTTGATCATTTGTGGAGGCACCTAAATCATCATTTCCGAACAAGGAGTCTGTATGTGGACGAGCGATGACATTGCTGATCACTCATCCCCATACTGGGGAGGAGATCGCTGGATGTAATAGCCACAGTCTCCTTCACTGACGAGCAGGCGATTGCCGGGGAGGAACACTTACCTCCTGGCAATCGCCTGCTGTATCGTCCCGTCTAAGGGTTCGGCCACACGGTCAGGTTTCCTGGTGCAATTTTGGAAGCCAAAACCAGAAGTGAATAAGAAAAAAAAAAAAGTCGTATCTGTCCTTTATACTTTCTCTCCTTTTATGATCCACTCCTTTATTTTGGCTTCCAAAACTGCATCAGGAAACCTGACTGTGTGGCCGTGCTCTAAGAAATCTCTGCACATGTGCCAACTAGATTGCAGGGCACAATAAATATACAACTGGAATGCAGCACTCCTCCTAAATCTCCGTACATTTGGCAAATTAAAGGGGGGGGGGGGTGGTGGTTTCTATGACAGGTGCTATAGAAACCCTTCCTAAAGTGCAACCCCCCTCAGCTCTCCTGACTTGTCTGTTTTACTTGCATTTCCCAATTATTATTTTTTAGAACTCAGGTTGTGTCGTTCCTCTGTTATTCCTCCTGGAAATGAAGTGTGAATAAACAACTTCTTGTGAGTAGGGTGTCTTCCTACGGAGTCTGACTGACTGTGCTGGGAAACAATCCATTGACAAGAGAATTGGTAACACCGAGCTGTCAATTTATTCCTACATTTCCATGATGCTCCAGAATAGTCATTTTATGGGGATGGAAGTAGTTACTAAAACGGACATGTCAGGAGGGGTGACAGCTACGCTTTAAATTACTTTTACTGTATTAGGCTGCATTCACATGGCCGCTGTTTTGCGGCTCGGGTGCGGACCCATTCAATTCAATGGAACTGCGAAAAATGCAGACAGCACTCCGTATGCAGTCCGCATCTGTTGCTCCGTTCCGTGGCCCCTCAAAAAAAAAAAAAAAATAATCGAATATTTCCTATTCTTGTCGGTTTCGCGGATAAGAATAGGCATTTCTATAATGGGCCCATTCCGTAAATTGCAGAACGCACAAGGACAGCAATCGTGTTTTGCGGATCCGCAATTTGCAAACCGCAAAACACGGCTCAGCTGTGTGAATGTAGCCTTAGGCCTCTTTCACACAAATGTTTTTTTTTGCGAGTGTACGGTCCGTTTTTTGCGTTCCGTATACGGGCGGCTACAGAACCATTAATTTCAATGGGTCTGCAAAAAAAAAAACGGAAGGTACTTCATATGCATTCCGTTTCCGTATTTCTGTTCCGTTAAAACATAGAACTTGTCCTATACTTGTCCACATCACGTTCAAGGAAAGTACTGCTCTATTAGGGGCCAGATGTTCCGTTCCGCAAAAAATGGAATGCACACGAATGTCATCAGTTTTTTTTGCGGATCCGTTTTTTGCGGACCACCATACGGTTGTGTGAAAGAGGCCTTATTAGGATAAATTATAGTGACCTACATGAGATGTGATGGGACATGTTAGGCAAGGAAGGCTTGTCATTTTTTGGGGGCTGTGTCATGACATGATATGATGAGAGCCTCAGACGGACAGGTCATGAATAGTAAAGAAAGGTGATGTATCACTGCCGCCCAGCCGGTAAGAACAACGTAGGAGATAATATCTATTTAATCAACTTATTATACATACAGTCCCAATAATGAGACCACAGCTGTATAAGTTACTAGGAAAAGACATAGTAAGGCCTCTTTCACATGACCATATGTATTTTGCGGCCTGCTTATTTTTTTTTGCGAATCCATTGTAACAATGCCTATCCTTAGCCGCAAAACAGACAAGAGTAGGACATGTTCTATTTTTTGGCGGGGCTACGGGACAGACATACAGATGTGGACAGCACACCGTGTGCTGTCCGAATTTTTTGTGGACCCGTTGAAAAGAATGGGTCCGCATCCTATCTGCCAAAAATGCGCATAGGATGCGGACCAAAAATATGGTTGTGTGAATGAGCCCTAAGGATGAGAGAAGACAAGCAACCAAGAATATTTTACTCCCCAACGCATTTTTAGATTTATATGTGCTTGTGATTATGGCATATGGTGCCTCCCTGTGGTCAACTGTAGAAATGCACCTACAGATTACTTAGGTCACCTAAAATATCCATCTCGGGGGTATTAGTTCTCTTTACAGAAGGCGCCTACTAGGTGTAAAGAGTCTCACAGGCCAAGCTATGCTCCTCTGGTAAAAAGGTAAATGCCAATTGCAGTCATCATGCAATGAGGAGAGGTAGATAAGCTGTGTCCATGCCAATCCCAGGACTTTACAAGGGATAGCCTATCCTCAGGATATGCCGTCAATCTCTGATCGGTGGGGGTTCAGCACCCCACACCCCTGCCGATCAGCTGTGTCAGAGTTGCTCAATGTGAGCAGTTACCAGAGAAGAGCTTTGCAGTTACGCCGCCAACTTTTGGCATCGGAGCTACCGCATCTGCATCTGATCACTGAGGGTGAGGGGTGTTGGATTCCCGTCAATCAATTATTGATGGCCTTTTCTGAGGATTCGCCATTACTTGTAAAATCCTGGACAACCCCTTGACAAATGACATAAAGGGGTAGGACAGAGGTAGATCTAAAGAGAGTAAATATAATAACTTACCACAGGCATCTGATCATAAGATCGAATGGAGGATAGCCGATCTAAGAAAGCAGAAAACATTGTAACAGGATGTATCAAATATTTCATCATACAAAAGACATTTAAATAATATACTACGGAAATAAAATGGAAACTATCTGCCCTCAAAGGGGTATTCCCACACTGACTGTATGTTATAGAAATCAACATGGCAGCTCACTACTAACCCTAAACTCTCCACACACATATAATAGCCATCGACAGATATCTAATCCACGGTATACATGCAGCTCAGCAATGTCCCTGTACTCATCACATAGTTGTCCATTCCTGTTGATACTGGTGGCTTTGGGGCGACAATACCCCATGTGTATGGCCCGCTCCAAACACTACTGTCCGACAAGAGGGATTTTGGGAGATAATTCAAGTATGATCACCACAGTTTTCTCTTTAATCCATTTGGTTACAGTCATGACTTCATGTTCCCAAAAGTGTCCGATAATTTAGAATGGTTAAGGCTATGGACACCTTCAGGGCAATTCTTTGTGATTGCATTTGACTAATTTTGGGCTAAAATATTTTTTTCAATTGGTTTATTAAAAATTTTCAGCAGTTTTTGTGATACATGTGGTTAAAATCAGTCTATTTGTTGGCTGTCCCTCCTGAGGTCTGTGGGCTCATATGAAGCTGTATCTCTAATCTCCTGATCTGATATACACTCATTATAGGTAAACTCTTATCAAACTGATAAGAATAAGGCTTAAATGTGTGTTTATGAGGTCAGGAGATCAGACATAAGGATTCATATTCGAACTCAGGAAGGACAGTCTGCAAATAGACTGATTCTGAACTGCATGTATCACAAAAACTGCTAACATTTTTTAACAAAGACTAATTGAAAAATTATTTTTTGCCAAATTGAGAATCATTAAAAATGAAATCATTAAAAATTTACCCAAAGGTGTCCATAGCCTTTAAATTAGAAATGACATATGAAAAACTATAATATAAGCCGTTGAATATGGAATATAAGAGATCTAATGTTTAATAATAAATTAAATTTTCCTTTTTTTTCCTACTTCTACTGTCTGTATGAGGAGAGTGGGAGATTGGACCGGGGTATTGGATACATTTTGGTATGTACGGTATTTTTTACATTTATTTGCTGACATTTTACTACAATATTGACTAAAATAGAAGAAAACTCAACCACTACAGAAAAAACTGCTGGTCACTCACCAGTTGGATTACCCCGTATGTATTCTGACTTTTCTTGAAGCGCGTGGATTTGTCTTTCCAACTGTTTATTCAGCTCGACTTGTGTTTCATATCTCGTCTTCCACTCGTTGCCTGCCGTGTGGTACAGAAGTAATGGAGTCATTACAGACAGTGTTAGTCCTGTGCCTTTAATACATCTGTCCTCACTTATACCTCCGAGAACATAACAGAGGAAAGGCGATTTATTGTGTATGTGACCCCTATTAGGGCGGGCTGATGCATTGCTGTAGACCGTGTGGGGGTCATCCTCCTTCTAAATCTCCTCTGTATGCCTGTTTATACCGGGATGAATACGAGCAGCCAGAAGGCTCAGTTCCCACTACCATGTAGCAATGACGGATCCATTTCCGGCACTGATTTATAATGTGGTCTGTCAGATTTTTGATGCAGACTGGTGACTTGCTATAAAAATAAAAAAAGTGAATGCAAAAAGCTAATTAAGAGATCTAAAGCCTTGGTCGGACATGGTCGTTTTGGAGGACTCTTGGCTAATACTTCTCCGTGTTATTAGATAGAAAAAGAAAATCTACAAAAACTCTGTAATATTGCGTTCGGCTGCCGACAACTTCCTAAACATGCAGTAATCTTGCGACATATGTCAGCCCTTTTCAATCCCTGGAATATGCGGGCTTTAACCACTGTACATGTAATATGCGGTCTATTCAATGGAGTATGAGTCCATTTCCTCAGTAAGTTCCTAGGCTTTTAAGGATTTGAAGCTCCCTGTAGTCATCTCTAGAGGCTCCCGGGGATTGTGAAAGACTTCTCCATTAGTGCTAACACATGCTGGTAATGGTAAAAGCACACGTTACTTAGCAAGACATACTGTACTATAAAGATTAGTGAAATATATACATACATACACACACATAAATGCTGCCTAGCAACACACATGGCGTCATTTCTTCTAGCACTGCACCACTTTTCTGGCGTAGAAAAGTAAAACGTTTTGTGTGACTTTTTAGCTTTTTGAGTCAACCTTGCCACTGTTCTAAAAAGTAGGCATGGTGTGGGCCGGAGGAGGTGGGCCATGGGTGGAACATCTGCAGTCCGACTCTTTTAACAATTTGTGTGCCAGAATACTGCCGCACACAACACCAGAAATCCACACCAGCTGCTGGCTGGGGTAGCGTCCAGTTTCTGATGCATGGAGAGCAGAAGATACGACAGATTTATTAGCGGTGTGCAGCTCTTAATAATCTGGTCAGATCTTCCTCCAGCAGGTTTTTTTTACTTAGACTTCAGTAAATGACCCCTACAGTTTTATATTGGCTTATTTATAAGCTGGCAGTCAAGACGTGGCCGAACACCGAGTGGCAATTCAAGCTGCAGCACCACACTGTCATTAAAGGGGTTATCCGAGACTAAAAAATGTCCCCCATATGTCCGGCCCCTCACACACAGCTCCCTAGCATCGCTAGTGACGCTAGAGAGGCTCGTCCCTGTCACCGCCTGCCATTGGCTTCTCCCCCCGACACCGGATGTTTTAATCCACGCACGGGGAAAAGCAGCAGCGGCAGTGCGGGGACCAGGAGCAGGGCAGGGAGCGGGGAGCCAGGGAGGTAGATTCAGTGTGAGGGGCCCGTGCATATGGGGGGCATTTTTTAGTCTCGGATAACCCCTTTAAGAATGAGCATCAAAAACCGGGATTGACAATCACACCCTCCGGACACCATGTTCGGTCTCACCCCACAAATTCTAAATAGGATAAAGGATATCTTCGGCCTCTTTCACACTTGCGTTGTGTGGATCCGGCGTGCACTTCTGTCGCCGGAAATGCCCGCCGGATCCGTAACAACGCAAGTGAACTGAAAGCATTTGAAGACTGATCAGTCTTCAAAATGCTTTGAGGTCACTATGGCAGCCAGGACGCTATTAAAGTCCTGGTTGCCATAGTAGTAGTGGGGAGCGGGGGAGCAGATACTTACAGTCCGTGAGGCTCCCGGGGCGCTCCAGAATGACGTCAGAGCGCCCCACGCGCATATATCACGTGATCCATGCGCGTGGGGCGCCCTGACGTCACTCTGGAGCGCCCCGGGAGCCGCACGGATGGTAAGTATACTGCTCCCCCGCTCCCCACTACACTTTACCATGGCAACCAGGACTTTAGCGTCCTGGCTGCCATGGTAACCATTCAGAAAAAGCTAAACATCGGATCCGGCGATGCGCCGAAACGACGTTTAGCTTAAGGCCGGATCCGGATTAATGCCTTTCAATGGGCATTAATTCCGGATCCGGTCTTGCGGCAAGTGTTCAGGATTTTTGGCCGGAGCAAAAAGCGCAGCATGCTGCGGTACTTTCTCCGGCCAAAAAACGTTCCGGTCCTGAACTGAAGACATCCTGATGCATCCTGAACGGATTTCTCTCCATTCAGAATGCATGGGGATAATCCTGCTCAGGATTTTTCCGGCATAGAGCCCCGACGACGGATCTCTATGCTGGAAAACAAAAACGCAAGTGTGAAAGGGCCCTTCCATTGATGTCAGAGAAGACCGGGGGAGATTTACCAATGGTGTAGGAGGGCACATAAGCAATAATGATACCAATTTAGGGCTCATTCAGATGGTCATATGTTGCTTTCCGCATCTGATCTGCAATTTTGCGTATTAGATGCAGATCCATTCACTTCTATGGCGCCCCAAAAGATGCGGACAGAACTCTGCTTGCTGTCCGCATCTTTTCTTCCATTCCACGGCCCCGCAAAACAAATAAAACATGTCCTATACTTGTCAGTGAAAATCGGGATGTGGCCCTATTGAAGTCTATGGGTCCGCACAAATTGTGGAATGCAATCTGTTTTTTCATTGCGGACATGCTGAACTGACGGCAGAAAAAAAAAAAAAAGGGATCTACATTTTTGCAGGCCGCAAAAGACTGCCGTCTGAAGGAGCCCTAAGCCAAATGTACAAAATAGCACAGATGGCATAATAAATCTGAAGATGTTATACCACCCTGGGGAGCATTCACACCAGTAATGGGGCAGCTCTTTATGGTGCATTTTTCTGCTCCTCTGGATAAGCATAAAACGTATAAGGCTACGGCTACTACGTCTAAGGCTACTTTCACACTAGCGTTAATATTTTCTGGTATTGAGATCCGTCATAGGGTCTCAATACCGGAAAAAAAACGCTTCAGTTTTGCCCCCATTCATTGTCAATGGGGAGAAAACGTAACTGAACAGAACTAAGTGCTCCAAAATGGATTCCGTTCTCATACCGGAGAACAAACCGCAACATGCTTTCTGTCCTGGGATACGGAGCAAAACAGATCTGTCATGAACCACAATGTAAGTCAATGGGGACGGATCCGTTTTCTCGGACACAATAGAAAACGGATCCGTCATGGCTATGTTACAGATAATACAACCGGATCCGTTTATAACGGATGCAGATGGTTTTATTATCAGTAACGGAAGTGTTTTTGCTGATCCCTGAATATAATAAATTTAGCACATGGAAAGTACGTTTTTAGACACCATTTGCAACACACTTTGAGCCAGATTTATCATTACACTTCCATCTTACTCCACTTTTACATATGCGCAAAGTGACTTTTGGCTCAGTCAGATTTATTAATGGTCCTTTAATACTGTGATAAATGTGGTTTGATGGCAGCAGTTCATCCTTCAGTAAACAGCTTTACAAAAAATGTGCATGTTCTATTAAAAAGTCGCATAAAATAAGCATGGTCCTCACTTGAGTGAAATTTTTAGCGACTTTTTAAATGGTCACAATAGTAAATCTGTCTAGAGATTCATTTACATAAGACAACACGCCCACTTTCACAAAACTGGAGAGCTTAGTGCAGAGCTTGAAAAAGTCGCAAAAAAATGCGCAATTTTACCGATTGCGAATTTTTTTGCGACTTTTTCACTCCCTCAAAGTGACTTTAACTAATGATAAATCTGGCCCTGTGTCTAGAGACGGGTCCAACATGTCAAAAAAGATTAAAATTAAAATATCAGTCTTTATTATCCAAATTTAAAAACTCCAGCTTGAATTACAGTGTAGTCTTAACCGCTTACGCGTTTCGGATTAAAAGACAATCATTTATCATTGCTTGGTTAAAAAATGAACAAATAGAGCTTTAAACAAGTATATTTTAAAGCTGTTTATTTTCATTTTTTAACCAAGCGATGATGAATGATTGTCTTTTAAGCTGAAACGCGTAAGCTGTTAAGACTACACTGATTCAAGCTGGAGTTTTTAACATTATATCATAAAGACTGATATCTTAATTGAATCCTTTCTGATATGCTGGACCTTCTTCACACTGGACTTTGACCAGTTTTCTCTAGGCCTTCCATGCACTGAAAGGATCCATTTGTGTTGTGTATAAAGCAGGGGTGCACAACGTTTTCTGGTTGGGGGTCACTTTGCAAGACAGAACCAATGACGAGGGCCAAAAAATTAAATTTAAAGGGGTATTAACAACTGAAATATTGTACTTATGGCATATTGAATACACAGTATATACCATTAACGTCTAGTTACCCTTCCAGGACTCCCAACTAACGGGAGATCTGATATTTATGACTTAATAGGTCATCAATATTAAAAGCCCTGAGAACCCCTTTAATGAATCGCTGCTCCCACTGAAGTGAATGCAGCATACACCAACCAGCTACAGCAGAACAGTTAATCAGCAGACATGCGGAGGTCGGACCCCCCAGTCAGATACTGATGGCCTATCCTGAGGATATATAAAAGGACCAGAAACCGCGTTAGGGTGCAGCCACACATCACTGAAAATACAGCGGAAAAGTCTGCTGCAGATTTGACTGCAGATGGATTATATGCATTTTTGCAGCAGAAACGGCGGGGGACTTCACCCTCTCCATTGCAAAGGATAAAATCCGCTTTGGAGATCCACCCCATAAACGTACATGCCACAGACTTCAAATCCACATCGCTGGTAAATTTCGAGATTTCTTACTAAAATCTCATCCACTTTTCTGGTACCATACAATGCTGCGGATCTGCCGCATGAAAATCCAAGGTGGCGTCTCCTTAACGTTTGGCTACAGGTGACTCAGACACGGCGGATTTCCATGCAGCAAATCTGCTGTATCAGAAAAAGAGGATCAGATTTAGGGCTCATGCAAATAAACGTATTTTTTTTCCGCGTCCGTTCCGTTTTTTCTGCAGCCCTTAAAACGGAAACGAGTCCATGTGCATTCCGCGTCCGTACATCCACAATAGCATTACAGACAAGGATAGGACTGTTCTATTAGGGGATGGCCGTTCCGTTCCACAAAATGCGGAATGCACAGGGCCGGTATCCGCATTTTGCAGACTGCAAAATATCCAACAGTTGCGTGCATGAGCCCTTAAAGAAAAGCGTAAAAAATGTGAAGCATAAATTTCCCTGTATATTCAGTTAAGTGTGGCCGCACCCTGGAGGGACGTGTTCACATGGTGGTGTCACTTTTCACAGAAAACTGCAATACGAATGCACCATGTGAATACACAGCAGCTGAACGGATAAGGCCGAGGGTCGGTCGCAGGTTGAAGACATCGAGATTTCTTCACCTTCATCTTCCACGCTGCTCAGTTTTCTTTCCAGATCGGCGACCGTGTTCTTCATATCCGATACTGACGCCTGTAACATTTCCCTGAGCAGAAGAAAACAACGAGTCAGTGCAATGAATGACCGCGCGCAGTTTTATTAGCCGCCTGAGTTTTCTTAGGTGTTTTATTGGACACAGTGGGGGACATTCACAAATAGTTTTACGCCATAATTTGCGACTTTTTAAGCTTCTCTGCACTTTTCTTACCGGGAGGGTCCGATGGATTTACTATAACTTTCGCCAGAAAGTGGCATAAGTTAGAGCTGAAGTCTATGCCGGCCCCTAGCCGACGCAGACTTCAGGCGCGCGGCAGGGCAGAGATCCCCCTCATTTATTAAGAGGCCTCGGTCTCCTAGTCGCCAGCGCGGGAGATCAAGCCTGGCGTATGCATACTTACCTATGCTTAGGTTAGTAAAATCGGGGCATCCAAAACCCCTTCACTGGGAAATGCCCTGGACCACCCACTTATGGGCGGAGTTATCACTGGTGACGATTTTCGGCCAGGACAGCTTGATTTGACGGTCTCTGAAAATCAGGGACAGTCCCTGCAAATTCGGAAGTCCCTCAGTGTGTCTTACCACTAGTGCAGGGATCAGCACTCCGGCTGCTGTGAAACTACAACTCCCAGCATGCACACTTACTTACTTGTAGTTTCAGAACAGCTGGAGGTTGCTGATCCCTCCACTAGCGGTTTCTTCACTGCATTTTTCCCCTACAGAAAAGTTGACATGAAAACAACTGAAAAAAACACCTAGGCCTCATGCACACGAACGTTTTTTCTTTCCGTTTCCGTTCCGTATACAGAACCATTCATTTCAATGGGTCTGCAAAAAAACAGAAGGTACATATGCCTTCCGTTTCCGTGTTTCCGTTCCATTCAAAGATAGAACATGTCCTATTATAGTCCGCATAAAGGATAAGGATAGTCCTGTTCTATCAGGGGCCAGCTGTTCCGTTCCACAAAATACGGAATGCACACGGATGTCATCCGTATATTTTGCGGTTCCGCTTTTTGCGGAACACGAAATACTGAAAAAGCCATGCGGTCGTGTGCAAGAGGCTCTAGAGCTCTAGAATGCTGCATTTTTAAGACATCTTAAAGGGGTTTTCCGAGCTTTTTAATATCGATGACCTATAAGCCATCAATATGCTGTTTTTTGTTTTTTGTATATATATTATTATTGAACACACTATATGGGTATGGAATACCCTAGGAATAATTCACTCTAATTTCCTGGAACTCCCTGGATCCGGGCCCAGGTTATTTACTGCCTTTTGACAACATAGCTATTTATATTTTTCCCCGTGACCCAAAAACAAGTTTTTTACCTCCATTCACCTCATTATTTATTGTATATTTATTGCATCTTACGTTTTTTTACAGGCCGTGAACAAGGTCCAGGTTGGACCGAAACGTTGGCCAGATTATGAATTATGTTTCAGTGTAAACTACAATAATCATGTGGATGGATGATAAATAAAATCAATTTTACTTGCATCAATATTTGAGTGCCGTGGTACCTTTCTAATTATATGACAATCCTTTACCACTGAGCACCGTTGACAGAGAAAAAAAGGAGTGCCGTTCAACATTGTATAATATATTGGATACCACTTTGAGTCTGAGCACCCTCAATCCATGTCATCTAATACCTTCTCCTATGACCCGGTGACAGCAGATAACATCGTGTCTCAAGTTACAGCATCTAATAACTTCCTTCATGTTGCACATCATGAATACCGTCTACGAGACTGGGAAAGGGAGTCAAAGAAACTGACGTCAGCAGAACTACACTGCACGACCTTGGCGGAATATTATCGCCATAAAAGAATACCAAGAGGACTTCGCGTCCAACTACGACCAACACTCTTTCCTACAAATCTAGACTACTGTAAAAAATTTGAAACAATTCTTAACAAATGCTCGTTAGACATCATCACCCTCAGCATAGAATTTCTCCAAAAAGCGATTCAAGAATCAAAAGAGAAACTTGCGACAATAGAAACACAACTTCTATCAACAACCTCAACAACGGAATGGACAGAGCTCAAGAAGACAACAGAAAAAACCTAGAGGACCACAGAAAGTACCTGGAAAACACCAAACGAACAAAGTTTATACGCGACGCAGAGGATTATCAACAAAACAGGATCTATCGGTGGCAATGGCAAGACTCCACAAGATACTACAATACTCCTACCTACGCAAACTACTCATCATCTTCCTCAGGAAGCGAAAGATCAACAGGACCAAGGCAGCGTTTTTTTCACAGGCGCGGATACCGCCCTCCAAGAAGAAGAGGATACGCAGAGGACGTGGCACCCACCGACCCAGGCCAACAAGGGGTCCTGACTCGATCACAGGTAGGAACCTTATAGTAAACATCTCCTCCCGCACCTTATCTCCAGCAGAGAATAACGCCCTCTCCAAAGGCCTATCATTTTGCCCATATGGACCATTACAACAATTTACATTAGCACAAGAACTTAACCGCTTCTATCGGTCTCTTAGACTCAAAACGCATTTCTCTCAATCCACTTTCACTCCACAACCTCCTACCCACCCCCCTTCCCTTATGTCAATCCATATGCTAGGGCTCAAAAACAAAAGCAACTATATGCCTCCCAAAACATATCATGGAGTGGAGGCCTTCATAGATCTTGTCCAAAAAGACATAAACTCTAATATCACATTCCTGAAACAAGGCATTCTACATATTCCCCATAACCTACCTCCAGAGGAACACATTGCACTCAGGGCCCTAGAAAATGACAAAACCATCACTATCAAACCGGCAGATAAGGGAGGGGCTATAGTAGTGATGGACACCACACTCTACATTGAAGAAATTAATAGGCAACTATCCGATACTACCACTTATGAGAAAGTCTCTCATAATCCCACTTTTCAACTCAAGAGAGACATCACTGCTCTATTAGACCATCATCTTCAAAAAGGCACTATAGACAAGGCCACATATACCTTCCTGATCCAGAACAATCCAGTCATTCCAGTATTCTATACGTTACCAAAAATTCATAAGCATCTTACTCACCCACCAGGCAGACCGATTGTCGCTTCTACTAACTCGTTACTTACACCGTTGTCAATTTTCTTGGAAAAGGTTCTTACCCCACTAGTCAAAAAAACCCGCTCATTCATTCTAGACACTTCACATTTCCTCACCATTCTCTCTACACTATCGAATATTCCCCCAGAAAGTCTACTCATTACCTTAGATGTCAATAGCCTTTATACGTCCATTTCTCATGACAAAGGAATTGAAGCCACTGCGACACTACTCTCCACCTCTGAACTATCCCCAGCGGCCCAGGCATTTTGTATAGAGCTATTACACATTGTACTCCAAAATAACTATTTTATGTTTGGCGACACATTTTATATCCAAAAGCAAGGTACAGCAATGGGGGCGAACGTGGCGCCACCCTATGCTAACGCATTTATGTCCAAATTCGAAGACGACCATGTATACACCAATGTAAACTTTTCCACACATGCCCTTATGTGGCATAGATATATTGACGATGTCTTTTGCATTTGGCACGGCCCCTCAGAATCTTTTTCCACCTTTCTACAAGATATCAACAGTAAAGATCCCAACCTACGCTTCACAGCAGAGACTGATGTACATTCAGTCAATTTCCTTGACACTACTATCATGAAAACTGAGGAGGGAACATTAACCACCGACATCTATAAGAAACCCACGGATCGAAACACATTACTTCTCTATTCCAGCTGCCATCCTAAAAATACAAAAAACTCCCTACCACGTTCACAATTTAAAAGAGTTGACAGAATTGTAAAAAACCCTATCCTCCGCTCCCAACGCTTGGAAGAGATGACAAAAAATTTTGGCCCGTGACTACCCAAAATCCCTGTTGGATAAGGAACTTATCCATATATCTACCCCCCAACTCTCTCAACGTGAGGACAAACCCCTACCCCGCCTCCCACTGGTAATGACCTATCACCCCATCGCACCTAAAGTACAATCCATCATTCGCAAACACTGGCCACTGCTTCAACAATCTTATCCTGAAGTCCCCGAATTCCAACAATCTGTAAGGATGTGTTACAAACGTCCTCAAAACCTAAAAGACAGACTAGTACATGCAGATTTAGGATCTCTCAAATCTACCAACTCACAGAGAACATTAGCACCACAAAAGAAAGGCACTTTTCCATGCCTCAGATGTGCCCAGTGTACTAATGTTAGTAAGGGTGGCACCTTCACCCACCCACGCTCAGGGAAAACATTCCGTATAAAGAACTTTTTTACATGTACCACTTCTTATGTGGTATACCTCATCAAATGTCCCTGCGGTCTCGCATACGTGGGTGAAACCACCCAATGTGTGCGAGACCGCATCTCTAAACATAAGTCTGACATACGTTGTAGAAAAACGGAACTCCCAATACCACACCATTTTATCACAGCAAACCATCAAATCAATCAACTAAAGTTCCAAGTGATCGAGGAAGTGACCCCGTTAAGGCGAGGCGGCGACCGGATTGCACGCCTAAAACAACGTGAAGCGTTTTGGATTTACGAATTGGGAACATTGGCACCCCACGGACTAAACCGAGACTTTGACTTTTGCACTTCATAATGCCTCCCTTACGGTATACTACGTGACCTATACTCGTGACCCATATGTCACTCTTAACTACACTACCCTTCATCTTCAAATTAACAGAAAGACTATAGGAACTTTATTGTATTATTATATTTTATTGGATAACATTTACTAACCTTCTTTTTGTTTTCCTTTACAGCTTAAGTGAATCCCCCAGACCAGGTAGTATATATATTTGATAGTATAAGACTAGACTAGTATACTGCATGGCCATGTGTTATTTAATATATACATATTCTATATACTGTTCTTGCATACCAATGGTACTCCTACATCTATATATCGTTCCACCACCTACAGTAACCTTTACTATTACTTACAGTCATACACAGATGGACACAGGCACATAGAAATCCTATGCCTCTTTTTGCCCTTACTTTTGCCCTCACTTACATCACATCAGCCACTGCGCCTGCGCACGCAGCGCGTCTGACGTCAGAGGGCAGTCCTGCTCTCTGTTTAGGCGCACGCCACATATCTCTCCCACACTTTGCCCGGGACTATTTAATGGCGTGGGGACACCGGATCCCCCACGCCATCCACACCATCCACTGCCTTCCTAACTGCATCACGGTAAGTCGATGCCTAGCTCTATATATATTTTCGCCGTTTCCCAGGTACCTTGTACAAATGATAAGCACCATCTATACTATTGCAAACTATAGATACCTTCCATATACTCTAGCCTCCTGACAGGATCCACAAATATAGGTTCCATTTTGACTTGTATGCAACATGCTGCCTCTTATGCCACGTGTGAAACTGCTGTTTTTTGTTTTTTGTATATATATTATTATTGAACACACTATATGGGTATGGAATACCCTAGGAATAATTCACTCTAATTTCCTGGAACTCCCTGGATCCGGGCCCAGGTTATTTACTGCCTTTTTTTTTTCCAATAAGTTTTTATTGAGAAGTTTCATAAAGATACATAGACATGAATAAAGTGGGTGCAACCACATCATGTCACAAACAACAACAGACATATATCAGGTGCCTTAAGTACAAAAAGTGCAAAAAAGCATCAGACAAAATCACCAGGGCACCCGCTCGGGTGCTGCCAACCTGGTGAGTCAAAAGGCAATTCACAAAGTAGACAGTGAATAAACATAAGATGTTGAAATATGTCCATGAGCCCGCTAGTGGTTGCACAGTCTTGGACATGTAGGAGAGGGGAGGGGATGGGAAGGAGAAGGGGGGGGGAAGGAGAAGGGGGGGGGGAGGAGAAATAAAGGAAATAAGGGAAATAAGGGAAATAAAGTCCCAGATCCATAATACAACAATGTAACGTATAACAATCAGAAAGTCAGGCAATCAAGGCTGGCAGACCTCAAAATTCACTTAAAGTATGCTCACGGGAAGGGGTGATGCATACTTACTCAAAGCCAGGCTAGCCAACGGTTGTGCGAAGCTATTCTATGAAGCATGTCTGTTGCAAAAACTAGTTCATGGTGGAGATGAGAGTTAACTATGGTCACTACTTCCTCCGCGGTTGGGGACTCAGCGTGTTTCCACTGACGAGCTATTACCTTCTTCGCCCCACTAAGGACATGAGCCACTACCCAACGGAACTCAGGCGAGATATCAATAAGCCCAATACCTAATACAGCTAGCTCAGGAAGCAGATGAAATTTAAAACCCATGATCTCGGACAATACCCCCGAAACTGAGGCCCAGAAGCCCGAGATAGAAGGGCAGCTCCACCACATATGAAAAGGATTACCGCGGGCCCCGCACCCTCTCCAGCACAGCGGAGAGTACCCAGGTATGCTGTGCGAGAGCCTGTCCGGAGTAAGGTACCACCTTAATTGCACCTTCCTAGCCTGCTCCACATGGTTGATACACTTAGTACATTTAATAGACCAGAGCATAGCAGAGTTCCAGTCCTGCAGAGAGAATGCCTTTCCCAACTCCGCCTCCCATTTCAACATATAAGGTCTTTTGTTTGCAGTTAATTTTTCAAGGAGTAACTTGTACCAAACTGAGATCTTAGACCTTTTCCAACCATCGGTCCTCAATAGTGCATATACCGGGTCCTCCTCCCTCGGGCCCCAACAAAGGGGACCCGAGCAAGAAGGTGCCGGATCTGCAGGTACTGATAGAACACCGAGTTGGGCAAGTTAAAGTCAGAATGCAGAGACTGGAACTCCTTCAGGACACCGTCAGAGAACAAGTCTCCCAGGGTGCCTATACCAGCATTCAACCAAGAGGATACCGAGGCGTGGAGATGTGGTACTCAACGACAGGTAAAGGAATAGACTGAGCTCCTATTGGCAGTTGCGGACGGAGCTTAAGTAATCTAGACCATGCCCATAGTGTAGCTCGCATAGTCTCCAAGGCAGAGTGGTGGACGAAAGATTTACATGTCTGAGCCAACAGTAGAGTTTTAAGGGATCTACGTTTAACAAAATGTTCCTCAATACTAAGCCATGGCAGCGTGGACTCCGTGGACCACCAAGCCATAGCCTGGTCCAATAGAGAGGCCAGGTAGTAATCATAAAGACACGGCACTCCCAGCCCTCCAGCCCTCAGAGGCAAATACAGAGTGTCATTGGAGATCCGTCTGTGTGTATTATGCCATATAAATTTGGTGATATCTCCCTGCAATATTTCGATGGTGCGTTTCGAATACGTAGTGGGACGCAGTTAAATCTATATAAGATTTTGGGCAGTATTAGCATTTTCACCAAGTTGATTCTGGCTATCCAAGAAAGAGTGATGGAGGAGAGTCTGGCATATTCAGTACGGAGCTCCGAGCGTAACTTGTCAAAGTTAATGCGAACCATATCTGAGGGAGTCGAAGCTAGTTCCACCCCTAAATACGTTAGGGAGTGATCTACCCACGAGAAGGAATGTTGGGACGAAATAGCTAATTTCATAGAGTCCGGTACTAAGATTGGGAGTATTTGAGTCTTGCTCGGGTTTAATTTATAGTATGAAACCCCAGAGTACTGAGACAGGATCCGGGATGCGGCCTCAAGGGATTTCAAGGGAGAGGACAGGGCTAAAATCACATCGTCCGCATAGAGCCCGATGGTATGGGTGACTGAGCCCACTTGAATTCCGGATATGTCCGGACAGGCTCGAATCTTGGCTGCCAGGGGTTCAATCACTAGCGCGAAAATAAGGGGAGATAATGGGCAACCCTGCCTGGTTCCGTTCGTGATCAAGAAAGAGGTCGAGAGGAAGCCAGAGGCAAGAACCCTTGCTGATGGAGCCGAATACAAACCCATGACCGCCTGTAAGATCTTTCCATCAAAGCCGAATTTTCTCAAGACCTGGTCCAGGAACCCCCAATGAACCCTGTCAAAGGCTTTTTCAGCATCTAAGGAGACAAAGATGCTGGGAGTCCTGGACCAGTGAGCAACTTGAATCAGGTCGATCATACGCCGGGTGCCGTCCCGACACTGGCGGCCAGGTACAAACCCCACTTTATCAGAAGAGACCAGGCAGGGTAGAAACTTATTAATTCTGGAAGCTAACAATTTAGCAAAGAGCTTAAGGTCCGAATTAAGCAAGGAGATTGGCCTAAAATTCGCAGGTGTCGTCGGGGGCTTACCCGGTTTAGGGAGGGTGACTATGGTAGCGGACAACATTTCCGGTGGGATATTACCAGAATCAAGAAAAAGGGAAAAAAGCCTATTCAACACAGGAAGAAGCAATTGCTGAAAGGTCTTATAATACTCCACCGGCAATCCATCCGGTCCCGGGGATTTACCCGAAGGGGTACTCTTGATGACACTACGTATTTCCCCACCAGTGACTGGTGCGTTCAAAACGCCTAAGTCCTCAGGAGATAAAGCCGGGAGGTCCAGCGAGTCCAAAAAACCCTTGATCCCCTCGGGAGTAGGCTGCGGTGTGCTATCATCACGAGCTAGATTATACAGAGAGGAGTAGTATGATGCGAAGGTGTCCGCGATATCTTGCGGGTGAGTAATCGTGGTATTACCATAGGTGAGCTTCTCGATGCGAGACTCCGCCTGCCTCTTATTCACCCGTCTCGCCAACCTCGCCCCCGCTCTATCCCCTTCGTGATAAAAAGAAGCTTTAAGTCTCCGCATACACCACTCCTGTCTATATAACAAGAGGGACCTCAAATGAGTCCTGGAGGCCTGGAGCTCCTTTAAAGAGGAAGAAGAGGCATTCTCTTTATGCCGGCTTTCCGCCGTGCGCAGTCGCTGCAAAGCCCCGTCCATCTCAGCCATTCTAGTTTTCTTCAACCTGGCAGCTGACTGTAAGAAAATGCCTCTCATGTAGGCTTTTGGGACAACCATAGTGTGGATATGCTAACCTCCGAGGTATCATTAAAAGAAAAGAACTCTGTAAGAGAGTCCGAATATGCTTTAACCCTGTCCGGGCATTTAAGCAGGTAAGAATTCAACCGCCACTGAGGGGAAGGGGGAGGGGAAGGCCGTCCTCAAGGGTCAAGACAATTGGGGCATGATCAGACCAGGTGGCGATTCCAATGCTCGTCTCCAATACCTTATGAATTATATTTCGTGAGATCAAGAAAAATCAAGTCGGGCTTGCGATAGCGAGGCTGGGGAAATGTAGGTATAATCGCGTTCCTCTCCATGTTGGTAACGCCAGATATCATGGTAGGGTGATTCCCGGATAATCCCTATAAGGTCAGGGCGATGAGGGGAATTAGGAGATTTAAAATCCAGGGAGCGCTGGACAGGAGCATTGAAATCACCACCTATGATCACCTCACCCTCAGCCTGCATCTGAACCTTCTTGAGAACTTTCCTACAGAAAGCTTGCTGACGTTTATTGGGTGCATACACAGAGACCAAAGTGAATTTAACCCCATTAATAGAGCAAACCACCAGGACATATCTACCCATAGAATCAGAGGTGCATTTGCTCATAGAAAAAGCCACAGAAGACCTAACACAGATGAACACACCCGCCCGCTTACTCTTCACTGCATGAGAGTGGAAGACATGGGGAAATCGCGGGTGTGTGCATCTATGAGAGTCAGCTTCCAGTAGATGCGATTCCTGCACGAGTGCCACATCACATTTAGACTTAATGAGTTCGGACCATAGCATGGACCTCTTAAATGGGGAGTTGAGGCCCCGCACATTCAAGGACAGTACTGGAAACCCATAATCTAGGAGGAGATAACGCATACCATCCGCTAAAAACTTAACAGTAAAGGCCAGCGTAGTGCCTGACCCAGACCACGCAGCCGAGTAACCTGACATCATAACATTACAGACCCAGGACCTAGGGAAGAAGAGGTAAAAGAACATAACAGGGATTAACAAATAAAACAGGTATAGAGTAGGCCTAAACATGCCCACTAAAGTAGGAGGGAGGGGGAGAACAGAAAGTCCAGGAGAATAGAACCTTAACTGTGACAGGGAGGGGCGGAAAGTGTGTCCAGCAACTGACCGTCCGTGTCAGATCCCATGTCCCATATAAAACACAAACACAAATCACCACATTCCATGACCGCTTGATCAGGCTGCCGACCATTCAGGATCGATCCTTGTAGCATTCCGGATCGGGGGAGATCCAGACTTATCCCCTCAGGAACGAGGCCCCATTCCACCAACTTACTAGCTGCAACCTTAGGTGTAGAAAGGGGGTGCAGGACGCCATTATGGTGAACCAGTAGCTTCACAGGGAACCCCCATCTATATTTGATTTGCTGCTGGCGGAGCGTCTTGGTAATGGATCCAAATTCCCGCCTCTTCGCCAGGGTGGCTGCCGAGAGATCCGCATACACAGATATTCCCTGGAATAGATCAGTAGGCTCTGGATCCCTCCTCAAGACCCTTAAAAACGCCTCTTTAGTGGAGTAAAAATGGATCCTGGCAATAACGTCGCGTGGAAGGGAAGGGTCCAAACCCTTCGGCTTTGGGATTCTGTGGACCCGGTCCACGATGAGATCACGGTCTGAACATTGTGGCAGGGCAGCCTTGAGGAGCTGTTGCAAGTAAGGATCGAGTTCAGAGGGCTCCACAGTTTCCGGAACCCCCGTAGCGAATATTGTTCCGCCTGTGACGGTCTTCAAGATCTTGCAGCTTGGCTGTGAGCCTGAGACCTCCTCCTCAAGCGCATCATGCGCATCGATCAGCGAGTTGTGTGAGGAGGCAAACTCCGCCATTTTGGCCTCCACATGGGCCGTCCGATCTCCCAACTCACCGACGTCCCTTTTAATGTCCTTCAGCATCCCCGCCATGTCCTCTCTCATGGAAGCACGCAGGTCATCCAGCAATGTCCTCATCACTTCTTCTGTTAAGGCAGGGGCCCCGCATATGAAAGAGGCTGGGTCCGGACGGGCAGGAGGGTGCGACGCTGGGGAAGCAGAGCCGGAAGAGGGAGAATGCACATGCTGCGGAGAGGCCCTCTGGGCCGCAGTGCCTGGGCTAGCTTTGCTGAAAAATTCGGTAAGCTTCGCCGGAGCCTGACGCCTCTTCACCTTCCCCATGGTTCAGGAAGGTATAAGGTAAGTATATTACCCGCTGGAGCAGTGATTTGAAGACTCTGTGAGCCGCTTCAGGGATCTTGAACACGGAGCAGCAGAACTATGCGGCCGGCGCCATCAGCGTGCAGGCCACGCCCCTATTTACTGCCTTTTGACAACATAGCTATTTATATTTTTCCCCGTGACCCAAAAACAAGTTTTTTACCTCCATTCACCTCATTATTTATTGTATATTTATTGCATCTTACGTTTTTTTACAGGCCGTGAACAAGGTCCAGGTTGGACCGAAACGTTGGCCAGATTATGAATTATGTTTCAGTGTAAACTACAATAATCATGTGGATGGATGATAAATAAAATCAATTTTACTTGCATCAATATTTGAGTGCCGTGGTACCTTTCTAATTATATCAATATCAGATCGGCAGGGGTCCGACACCCAGCACCCTTGCCGATCAGCTGCATGAGGAGATGGTGCGCGCAGTGTGCACACGTGCCATCCACCTTCAGTCCCCTGTTGTATGTCTATGGGACAGCAGCGGACAGGAAGAGAGACGGCAGACGGCATGTGTGCACGGTGTGCGCCGTCTCCCTGTACAGCTGATTGGCGGGGGTGCTGGATGTCGGACCTCTGCCGATCTAATATTGATTACCTATTCTGAAGATAGGTCATCAATATTAAAAAGCCTGGACAACACCTTTAAAAGAAAAAAAAACAAAAAAAAAAAAACAACAGTAACATTTTTTCCATAGCACTTCAACTAACTGGCATTTTTACATCAAAACACACCAATAAAATGAAAAGTGCAGAAAATAGCAGCAAAAACCTATGTAAGAAAACATAAAAACAATTTTTTTTTTTTTTTTTTAACCGGTACTTTTTTCCCCATACAGCTTGTGTTTCAAGTTCGGCATACAAGGTTAGGGTCTGGGCTATCTAAGAATTCCGTTTTGGTTCCGCTCAGTGGCGTACATAGAGCAGTAAGGGCCCCATAGCAAGGATCACACCAAGCCCCCACACCGGATAAAAGGGGTTCCGCCTAAACCCCTTTCAATGACCCTTGGGCCTTTTTTCCACTGACTCATTTGCTAAAAGTTGTTCCTATAGAGCAGGCATGCTCGACCTGCGGCCCTCCAGCTGTTGTAAAACTACAACTCCCACCATGCCCTGCTGTAGGCTGATAGCTGTAGGCTCCATTCACACGTCCGCAATTCCGTTCCGCATTTTGCGGAACGGAATTGCGGACCCATTCATTCCTATGGGGACAGACGATGTCCTGCCCGGGATCCGCAATTGCGGATCCGCACTTCCGGGTCCGCAATCGCGTTGCCGAAAAAAATAGAACATGTCCTATTCTTGTCCACAATTGCGGACAAGAAAAGGCTTTTTCTATATAGTGCCGGCGATGTCCGTGTTTTGCGGATCCGCGGTTCCACAAAACACTTGCGGACGTGTGAATGGGGCCTAAGACTGGGCCCCTCTTGCCCTGGGCCCCATAGCAGTCGCATGGTCTCCCGCTATGGTTCCGCTACCACGAACCATAACGGAATTCTTAGATAACCAGAACCTTGTACGCCGAACTTGAAAGCACCAGTTCACCCAACCCTAGTAGTGACATCACAGGCGGGCACACACGGGTGGTAGGCATGCAAAAAACACACCATTAAAAACACCAGGTGCTAAAACACCTAAAAAGAAATTCTTTAAAAAACACTGATCAAGTGAGGTGTGTTTTGAGGCCCAGACACATGTTCACACAGCTAAAATACAGTGGCAGATCGGTAGGCTGAGGCGCTAAAACTGCATGAAATTACGCTATTTTATCCCTTCCCCACTGAGTTCAATAAATCTGCTTCAAGGTCCCGGCCACTTCTGTAGCTGATGGTGGCGTCTTCATAGCGGATTACAGCCCGGAAAATGGCTGTTTTCTGCGGAGGATTGTAGCCGTGTGTGAACATACCCTCACGCTGGTTTCACGCTACCCGCCGCCATTATACGGATTTCTCCACAGTTTATGCAATGGAAGGTCCGTATTGTAGGAGTGTGTATATACATATAAAGACCATTTTTTCGGTTTGGCGTGTCAAGTCTTCATTTCTATTGTATTACGGAGTAAGACTACTTGTGCTGCGCCCCATTTCTCCCGGAGGAGCGCCGTGTATCCTCACTTACAGAGATGGGAGTACCATCATTAGCTGGGGTTCTTTAAGGGGTTTTCTCACTTCAGTAAGTGGCAGTTATTATGTACAGGAAGTTAATACAAGGCACTTACTAATGTATTGTGATTGTCCATATTGCCTCCTTTTCTGGCTGGATTCATTTTTCTATCACATTATACACTGTTCGTTTCCATGGTTACAACCATCCTGCAATCCAACAGCGGTGGTCGTGCTTGTAAACTATAGGAAAAAGCGCCAGCCTATGTGAGCCCCCACGGTCCCGGCCACCAAAGAGGCTGATGCTTTTTCCTACAGTGTGCAAGCACAACCACCACTGCTGGATTACAGGGTGGTTGTAACCATGGAAACGAGCAGTGTATAATGTGATGGAAAAATGAGTCCAGCCAGAAAATGAGGCAATATGGACAATCCCAATACATTAGTAAGTGGCTTCTATTAGCTTTCTCTACATGATAAATGCCCCTTGCTGAAGTGAGACAACCCCCCCTGTGGAGTCAAGTCTATTCTCCATAAAGGGGGGTTTCATTTAAGAACTTTATAAAAAGCTGGAAACCTCCTTTAAGACACGCCTCCTGTAATGTGTACTGCCCTGCATATTCAGAGGCTATAAACCGCAGTCATTACTTCACAATACACGAGGCCGCCATCTCTCACTTCATCTTGGTCTCCATCAGCAGCTCCTCCGCCCGCCGCTCGGGGTCAGTCACCACCCGGCTCCTCTCTGTCCTCCCCTCCATCTCACATGCCTAGTTTCAAGCCTTTTGTTGACGTTCCCATGGCAACAGGGCTTGGTCACGTGACCCTCTCCTCGCCGCATGACTTCCGCACCGAAGTTCCTCCCTGGTCACGTGGCGCTGTAGACCTGTGACCCTTTCGTTGCCGCTGGAGCCGGCAGCTTGTACGAGCCCGGAGGACTTTCATAGAAAGGCATACAGCAGCGACACGGTTAATTCCTAGAGAGCAGCGCGCGGGAGACATGGAGAAGCAGTCGGTGCAAGTGTACAGCGGAGTGCAGGCTGCGCTGGGTGAGGGGCCCCCCGGGGTCAGTGCCTGATGTGTGGTAATCTGCAGGTCACATCTGTGTGCATCGTGTTCCCTTATGAATAATACATGGGAAGATTTAAAGGGATTATCTAGAGTGGAAAAAGTCTATAAATTCAGGCTCAAAATAGGAAAGTAACAAATTCTGCAATGTGCTTACCATGTCAGAACACCGGCAATCTGTATGGGACAATGTGCCTGCTGCAGCCCCCCGGCAATCTGCATGTGCCTGCTGCAGCCCCCCGGCAATCTGCATGTGCCTGCTGCAGCCCCCCGGCAATCTGCATGTGCCTGCTGCAGCCCCCCGGCAATCTGCATGTGCCTGCTGCAGCCCCCCGGCAATCTGCATGTGCCTGCTTCAGCCCCCGGCAATCTGCATGTGCCTGCTGCAGCCCCGGCAATCTGCATGTGCCTGCTGCAGCCCCGGCAATCTGCATGTGCCTGCTGCAGCCCCCCGGCAATCTGCATGTGCCTGCTGCAGCCCCCCGGCAATCTGCATGTGCCTGCTGCAGCCCCCCGGCAATCTGCATGTGCCTGCTGCAGCCCCCCCGGCAATCTGCATGTGCCTTCTGCAGCCCCCCGGCAATCTGCATGTGCCTGCTGCAGCCCCCCGGCAATCTGTATGTGCCTGCTGCAGCCCCCCGGCATCTCCGTCATGTGATCAGTGCAGGGGGCGTGGCTCAGTACTGGATCACCTCTTACCCAATCCAGTGCTGAGCCACGCCCCCTGCACAATTTACATGATTCTGACATCACCCCAGGTCCTGAGGGTTGTCCAAGGTTCAGGTTCAATGAAGCATCCCCTTATGGATTCCAAATGCCGTTATGGTCCGCGGTAGCGGAATCCATAACGGGATGCTATGATAACCCGAACTCGAACTTTGGACGCCGAACTAAAAATTGAAGTTCGCTCAACTCTACCCACAATTCCCCAGCGTATGCACCTTGTGTGGACTTACCGGCAGCTTTATTCACACGGCCCTTTCTGTATTTTGGCGCTCCAAACTTTTATCTCTCTCACTGCACTACAGACCAGAATAGGACATGTTTTAGCATTTGTGGAACGGCCACACACAGTCACATAGAAACGTATGGGCTCCATGTAGCAAAACTTCGTCTCGGCCGAAGTTTCTTTAGACTTCGGTGAAATAATACTGTATTCCTATCTGCGTATTTAAAAACATTTTAAAATACGAACCCAAAGTCGGCTTCAATACTGGCTGGTACCTCGGTACCAAAACCGACTTCGGGTTCCTATTTTAAAATGCTTTTAAATACACAGATAGGAATACCGAAGTCATTCACTGAAGTCTCGCGCAACTTAATGAAGTTTTGCTACACGGAGCCCATACATTTTAATGCTGTACGGAAACAAATTGACTTCAGATCCATGAGCCGAAGCTCAATCCAAAACTTAAGCTTAAGGAGAACATTAAAAACATCATCCACAGCATCACAAGCCGTATCAGCCAACATAATCCGACCTGCCCAAAGATACAGAGACTTGAACAGTTACCACTTTCTTCATCTTTTGAGACTTGTGTGTAATTAAAGGGGTTTTCCCATCTCAGACAATGGGGTCATATAGCTAGGATATGCCCCCATTGTCTGATAGGTGTGGTCCAACCGCTGGGACCCGCACCTACAATGAGAACGGAGCTGGAGAAATGAATGGAGGGCGCACTGCACATGCGCAGCCGCCCTCTATTCATTTCTATAGGGCCGCTGAAAATAGCCGAGCACTGGCTCTGCTATTTCCGTCTGCCCCATAGGAATGAATGGGAGCATGTGCTGCGCATGCGAGGTACGCTCCCATTCACTTCTATGAGAGCAGTGGGGAGCAGCGCTTGGTGGTGGATGGACCCCGGGAAATGCCCCCATTGTCTGAGATGGGAATACCCCTTTAATAAAAAAAACAATCCACTTGCTGGTTCATCGTGTCATACTATCGCTGGAGGTGGCTACGTTTTTGCGGGCCCCCTGTATAACAAGATATTAACGTTCTCCTTTCTGTCTGCAGAGAAATTAACCGGTGAAGCTGCGGTTCTGGCCGAGCACACGAAGCGAGCGGGGGCGTACGACGTGACCCTGGAAAAGTTAAACACAAGCTTTGACCAGGTGAGAAGTTCTAGTAATAACCAATGTGCATCGGCGCCATTGAATATTATGGGATATCGCTAGAAAATGCCAAAATGTTGGAGGCTCCTTTGTGCTATCTGCCGCACAGGTTTAGCATCTCACTATGATAGGGAACCCCCCCCCCCCCCCAAGGGGAAAAATATCTGCAGCATAAATTGACTTTCAGTGGGGTTTTCAGCGCATGCTGCAGAAATCCACTAGCCAGGAATGCTCAACTCATGGCCCTCCAGCTGGTGCAAAACTCCAGCGTGCCTGGAGAGCCTACAGATATTAGGGCATGCTGGGATTTGTAGTTTTGCAACAGCTGGAGGGCCGCCGGTTGAGCATCTCTGAGTCCTTTCATCCAATGCACAGGGTGATATCTGCTGCAAAATCTGTGCCCAGTTCCCATGGCTATTCTGCCATGTTGGGTTTCTCTGCTGCAAATGACAGACTTCCCATGTGGAAATAGAGGAGGTCCATTCCCTCCATGTCACCTATATGTCGCGCTGATGTCCTGTAAGTGTAGTTGTCTTCTTCCTGTCTTGTTCATGCTGAACCTTTATTACATGCACTGAAGACATCATGTCCACAGCAGCCGCTGTATGAATGTGCGAGTGTTAAGAAAAACATCAGGCCGATTTACTATTGTAAAGGGGCCCGTTTTTTGGAGTAACGTGTGCCGCAAAACTGACATGCATGCTTTGACTGCATTGATTAAGACATTTTTCAGGCTATGTAAACCTTCGGGGACAATTTTTTTACTTATATTGGGCTAAAAATCAATTTTTCAATTGGCCTTTATAAAAAATATTGAGCCGGTCTGTCACAAAGGGTTAACAGTTTTTCTAGCTGTGTGAATGGTGCTTTCACTTTGTGCTGGTCATCTTAATAACTACAGCAAATCTGCAGCATTTCAGTCACGTGTGGACCCAGCCCACGACTGTCTACGTTTACACGGTCGTACTTTTAGACGTTTTTAGTAAACCTGCCCCGCATACAGCAGAGGAGCCCGGGTTCTTTGCTTGGGGCCTAAATGTTGGATGCACGCCTGATGCAAACCAGACTAGAACGGAGATGCAGCATCCACGTAACTTCAGGAATTCATTTCCGTTATTATGGCCTGATGTGTGACCAGCAAAATGGTACAAATCTTGCATCGCCTTAGGCTCTGTCCACCCTCCATTCTTCTGATGCAGTGTGCTTTTGGCCCCCCCATTGGGCTGGTGTGTGTGTGTATATATATATGTGTGTGTGTGTGTGTATATATATATATATATATATATATATATATATATATTATTATATTATTATATTTTTCTTTCTTTTCAGTATAGTCATAGGGGGAATTTATCCAAGACATTTTATGCCTTTTTTTAGATAATGGTAATGTAGTAGTCGTCAAATGCAACACTGATGGGCAAGAGGGCATGAAAATGGCGCAGATATTTAATAAATTAGGCAAGGGGAGAAGAGCCTATTTAAAAAAAATAAAAATAAAGTGCAATTAACAAAAATAAAACTGCACAGAAGAGATGCTAAATTCCTCCCAGCTTGTGAGTGGATGGATGACGCATGTCTATAGAGAAGCACACATCGGAAGTATGTACGTGGTGTGAACAGGGCTGAACTTGGGTGGCTACATACTCTAGAGCCGGGATCAGCAACCTCCGGCTGTTCTGAAACTACAATTCCCAGAATGCTTCGGGCATTTCTATGGGAGTTACAAGAACAGCTGAACAAGTGGGAATGCTGGGAGTTGTAGTTTCACAGCAGCTGGAGTGCCTGCAGGTTGCTGATCCCTGCACATCTTTCAGTGGGGGTTTCACAGGCACTTTTGCAATAGTGAAAGAATCTAATTCTACATTACTAGCTGGTATTTCGCCAACACTAAAAGGCCTCATGCACACGGTTGTGTCCGCATTGCTGATACCTTCAGTGTGCAATCTCCGTTTTTCTCAATCCCATCGGTAGAAATGGCTAATTTTGTCTGCAATACAGACTAGAATAGTACATGTTCTATAATTTGCAGTGTGCTGCCACGTGCGCTTTTTGCAGATCTGTAGAAATGAACGGGTCCGTGTGCAAAATACGGCTGTGTGCATGAGCCCTACTGGTGAGATGTCTCTAGCAGCACATCTGTGGTAAACGTCTTCAAACTGTACCCATAAGTAGTGCCGTCATCTCTTATACATGCCGCGCACTTTCCATGTGTCCTCTGTGTCATTTCTTCTTAGTCCTCTGAAATACTCTTTGTTTTTTGCTACAGGTTCAGTCCAGACTGGTGCGCGTTGCAGCTGTAAAACCAGAGTTCAGCACCATCCTTCTATAAAAGGAGACTCCGGGGTCACAGGATGGAGCGTCATGTGTGCAGCATGGTTTATTACATGCAGGCATAGCCACAAGTCCTCTACAAAGCAATGCACCTTGTGGAACGTGATTCTAAATAAATGCTGACAGTTGTGCAGAATAAAAGGGTTTGCTTTTGGGTTCATGCACACTGTGCTGTATACCGCAGTAATACTGTACCTGTGTGCCACAGGTTTCACATGGAGGTTATACCCTAGAACAGGGATCCTCAACCTGCGGTTGCAAAACTACAACTCCCAGCATGCCTGGACAGCCTACAGCTATTAGAGCATGCTGGGAGTTAGTTTTGCAACAGATGGAGGGCCGCAGGTTGAGCATCCCCTTCCTAGAACATGTTCAGCACTCTTTGGCTCCCATAGAAGTGACTGAAGCATTCTGGGAATAGTAGTTTCAGAGCAGCTGGAGTGTCGGAGGTTGCTGATCCCTTCCCTGGAAGCATAGCCTTGCACCCTGGCCTATGATGCATTTGGCTGAAACATCTGTCTTAAGGCTATATTAACACACAGCATATATGACATGGGTTTATCTCTATAGTCAGACATTTGTGTCCTGCTATAACTTTGTCAAATGTAGGCAAATCAGCAAATTCAACAGGGCAAAGGAGCAGGTTTTCTAAGTAACTTAGAAAACACATTTAGATTTATGCACTTGAGCTAAATATAGATTATAACATTTTAGGCAAAAATGTATGTGTTCTGCCTACGTTATGACAGATACTAGGGACCTCAAATCATCATAAGATGAGTTGCGATAGTTAAAGAGGTTGTCCAGACTATAGATATTGATGCCCTGTCCCCAGGATAGGCCAAAATATCAGATTGGTGGGAGTCTGACACCCAGTGGTGTGTCTAGGGTGTTTGGAATCCGGGGCGGGTCCTTTCTCATTTCTCTAATGCCCATTGTGCCTCATAAATAGTAGTAATACCCACTGTGCTAGTAATGTCCTCTGTGCCCCCTCCACAGTAGAAATCCCCATTGTGCCCCCTTCACCATAATAATGTCCACTGTGCCCCCTTCATAGTAATAATGCCCATTGTGCACCCTTCACAGTATTAATGCCCACTGTGCTAGTAATGACCTCTGTGCCCCCTCCATAGTAGAAATCCCCACTGTGCTCTCTTCACAGTAATAATGCACCCTGTTCCCCCTTCATTGTAGTAATGCCCTCTGGCTCTGTGCCCCCTCCATAGTAGAAATGCCTATTGTGCCCCCTTCAGTGATAATGCCCACTGTGGCCCCTTCATAGTAATAATGCCGATTGTGCCCTCTTAATAGTAGTAATGCCCACTGTGCTAGTAATGACCTCTGTGCCCCCTCCATAGTAGAAATCCCCATTGTGCCCCCTTAACAGTAATAATGCCCTCTGTGCCCCCTTCATTGTAGTAATGCCCTCTGGCTCTGTGCCCCCTTCACATTAGTAATAAAGCCCTCTGTATTAAAAAAAAAAAAAAAAAAACACATTAACTACCCACCTTGTCCGTTCCTGAAGCTCACATACCTCTCTTCCCTGCAGGCACAGATTGCTATTTACAGAAGCGCTCATTGCTTCTGGCACCCCCCTGAGAGCGGGCACCCGCGGAGGACCGCCGCCACCCCACTGATCAGCCTCGGTACAAGCAGACGGCTTCATACGCTGTGTAGTGGCCATGCTGGGAGCTGAGTTGCAGTACACTGGAAGCTACACATTGTATTGAGTCTTCTGCTCCACACATTGTATGGTTTTCAGCGCTGAAGCTGACCAGTGGGGTTGCAAGGTTTCTGATCCCCCCACAGATTTGATAGGGATGGCTTATCTTGAAGATAGGGCATCAATATCTATAGCCTGGGCAACCAGTCTAATAAAGTTGAAGTATTAAAGGACATCTTCATATAGTTCATGACATGAAAAAAGTTCACTGCCCATGTGCAGACCTCTACTTTGCTTTGAGGCAATGAAGCATTTACATTTTTTGCCTGGAACAACCCTTTTATGTTGTAATCTTCACAAACCCACAATTGAATGATAACTGGACAGTCTGGCCTACATTACGTTTATTCTGATGGCTCCTATGAGCACGGTTAGCAGTAATGTACCAACTCCAAAATAAAAATATTACAGTATGTTAATATTCATTTATTAAATGCATAGTTTGTATATTTAGTTTCATAGGAATTTAGAAAATGTAATTATAAAATATATGTTCTATCAATCTAAGGCCCATATATACACTACTCACAAAAAGTTGGGGATATTTGGCTTGTGGGTGAAATCTTAGGATGAACCTAAGGTGCAGTCTAACATTTACAGGAGAACTAAATGTGACCTCCTCTAAACTATTGAATGCACATGTCCAACTGTTCAATGTTTCAGTACTTTTTGCACAACTTAATGGCAAAATTCACAACAGGTGTTTGATCCTAGAATCATTCAATAAATTTCCTGGTTCAATTAGAATTGGTATTTAAACAGTCCTCCTCATCATGCTGTTCACATTTTGACATCATGAGACCAAGACGACACCTAACAATTGATCAACAGTACCTTGATATTGCGAGGCTTCAAGCAGGATGTTCTCAGACAGAGGTGGGCACTGAGCTTAGAGTGTCATCAGTAGATTGAAACAAAGAGACTGGAAGAGTCACAGAAAGGCATAGAAGTGGACTTCCTTTGGCCGCATCCCACACTGATGACCTCTTCATTGTGAACAATGCTCTGCGGAACTGGATGAGGAATGCCACACAACTCCAGGCACGGGCGTTGTGACCGTTCAAAACTGTTTACATCAGCATGGTCTGCGTGCTAGACGACCTGCAAGGTACCTGACCACACCAGCAGGCACAGGCCTCATTGACGGCCGCCAACGATGTTGGAGACTTTAAGGAGAGCGCTATGCAACAGCCGCTGTTGTCACCAGACAACAGAGGCTGGTGGTGGTGTTAGTGTGGGCAGGTGTCTAGTCAATACAGAACTGTCCTACACTGAAAGGTACAGTGACAAGGCCATACATCTTGAATGACATCATCAATCCAGTCATTGTGCCTCTGCATGAACAACATAGGCCTAATTTCATCTTCATGGACGACAATGCTCCAGCTCATCGAGGTCACATCATTAGGTAACGGCTGCTGGAGACTGGGGTACCTCAGATGTAGTGGCCTGCACTTTCTCCAGACCTGAATTCCATTTAAAACCTATGGGATCAGCTGAGTCGCCATGTAGAGGCTCGTAACTCTGTACCCCAGAACCTCAATGACCTGAGGGCCGTCCTTCAAGAAGAGTGGGATGCCATGCCTCAGCGGACAATAAATCGACTTGTGAACAGCATGAGAAGTCGTTGTCAAGCTGTAATAGATGCTGAAGGCCACATAGAAAGAAACAGACATTTACATATCTTGTGGCGGTATACCCAGCACTGGTGCTGGCTTTTGTTTCAATAAATTGTTTGAGATGAGAAAATCACCATTGCTGCTTCTACTTAAATGCCCTACTTTCATGATATAATATCACTGTGGTGTGAACTTTTTACGCTTTCCATAAATTTCACCTGAAACTGAGAAGTAGCAGGGCTGTGAAGTCTTTATATTACCAAAATCTGCCATGGTGAGATACGCCTGAAAATTGGAGCATTTAGGCTGGGTTCACACGGGCGAGTTTTCCACGCGGGTGCAATGCGTGAGGTTAACGCATTGCACCCGCACTGAATCTGGACCCATTTATTTCAATGGGGCTGTGCAGATGAGCAGTGATTTTCCCGCATCACTTGTGCGTTGCGTGAAAATAACAGCATGCTCTATATTCTGCGTTTTTCACGCAACACAGGCCCTATAGAAATGAATGGGTCTGCGTGAAAATCGCAAGCATCCGCAAACAAGTGCGGATGCGGTGCGATTTTCACGCAGGGTTGCTGGGAGATAAACGTCGATTCACTGTATTATTTTCCCTTATAACATGGTTATAAGGGAAAATAATAGCATTCTTAATACAGAATGCCTAGTAAAATGTGGGTTGAGGGGGTTAAAAAAAAAATTAAACTCACCTTTTCCACTTGTTCGCACAGCCCGGCTGGTCTTCTGTCTTTGGTTGAGGACCTGGGAAGCAAAGGACCTTTGGTGACTACACCGCGCTCGTCACATGGTCCATCACCAAAGGTACTTTGCCTCTCAGGTCCTCAACCAAAGGAAAAAAGACCAGCCGAGCTGCGTGAACAAGTGGAAGGGGTGAGTTTAAATTTTTTTTTTCTTTTTTTTAACCCCCTCAACCCACATTTTACTAAGCATTCTGTATTAAGAATGCTATTATTTTCCCTTATAACCATGTTATAAAGGGCAATAATACAATCTACACTACAACTAACCCAGACCCGAACTTCTTCAATGAAGTTCAGGTCTGAGTACCACATTCAGTTTTTTCTCACGCGCATGCAAAACGCATTGCACTCGCGCGAAAAAAACAACCACACAACGCCATCAGTGCAGCTATATAATCCATTTTGGATTCTTGGGTACTTTTTTTTCCCACCAAAAAACGGTGCCAAAGGGGGACGATAGCATCCATTGACTAGTATTTATTAGAGCATCTCGTAGGTTATCTATATTGCCAGATACTACTGGGCTGTAGGGGATTACAAATATCTTCACTGTTCTTATCCACTAGTTGTGATACATCTCTCCCACTGTATTCAGTTGTGTTGAAAGCCACTCACCACTAGGTGGCGCCCTGCCCCACATTATCTAACATGAGCCTTAGGCTCCATTCACACGACCGTATGTTGTCCGCAAAAAAACGGATCCGTGTCCGCAAAAAAACGGATTGCATTCCGTTTTTTTGCTGATCCATAGACTTCAATAGGACATGGCCCTATTGAAGTCTATGGATCACCAAAAAAACGGACACGGATCCGTTTTTTTGCGGACACGGATCCGTTTTTTTGCGGACAACATACGGTCGTGTGAATGGAGCCTTAGTTCACTGCAAATCAGGGTGGATAAAAATCAATGATTTAAAAAAAAAAAAAAAATATCAAGAAAATCGGATTTATTTGATTTGAATTGGATTTTTTTTTTTATTTGAATTGGATTTTTTTATTTAAATCGGATTTTTTTGATAAAATGCTTTTTGAGGAAAATATATTACCATCCAAAGGTTATTCCATCATAAAATAAATTAGTTTTTTAATTATGTAGAATAAGGCTGTATATGGTTAATTTTTTTTTGTAAATAAATTCCATTAATCCATTCACAATGTCAGGCCCTTCCAGAGGTTTTTGTAAGATTATTGGGCAGTTTCTCTGCCTACAGGATATTATCACAGATGCTTGGGTTACTTCTGCAGTTCTCAGCAGAGATCACAGCCTCTTCTTTACAGCAAATCTTCATCTACTTGCATATTATAAGTTATACCAGCAAGAATTAGTCTTAGGGCTACTTTCACATTTGCGTTCGGTGCGGGTCCGTCCAGTACTTGTACAGACGGATCCGCACGGAAAATACAAACCAATGCATCCGTTCAGAACGGATCGGTTTGTATTATATGTGGAAAAAAATGCTAAGTCCCAAACAGGTACGTTCTGACCCCCATTGAAAGTCAATGCAAACAGATCCGTCCCCATTGACTTACATCGCAAGTCAGGACGGATCCGTTTGGCTCAGCATCGCTAGGCGGACACCAAAACTCTGCAAGCAGCGTTTAGGTGTCCGCCTCCAAAACAGAAAGGAGGCGGTATGGAGCCAAACCAGTGCATTCTGAACGGATCCGCATCCATTCGGAATGCATTTGGGCTGAACGGATCAGTTTGGGGCCTCTTGTGAGACCTTCAAACGGATCTCACAAGCGGATCCCCAAACGCAACTGTTAAAGTAGCTTTATGTAGAAAACTATGATTTAAATCAAGCCTTACTGACTAGTGATTTAAATTGTGATTTAAATCAAATCCACCCTGCTGCAAATTAAAATAATCACAAAATCCAGAGAAGAATTAAAGTTGCACATAATCCTTTAATAATCTCTTACTGTTTCTAAACTATATCACTCAACAAAATATATAAATATCCATTTTCTAGAAGTGTTTATCCTTTATTACATATATTACTGTATATACCCTGTGGTAGTGCAAATTGCATAATAAGTCAAATCCTGGTCGTCACTCTGGCTTCTAGTTTTCCGTTGACCTTTGGTTATTATAAATGCATTTATCTTTGGATTTATTATATTACTTATATTTGATTTATGAAGAAACGCAGCTTCAGTATTAATAAGGAAAACCCCACCAAAATACAAAATTCACTACGCTCAATGTATACAGTACCTGTATATGCCTCTTTCACACAACCGTATGGTTTTGCGGTCCGCCAAAAAAAAAGATGACATCCGTGTGCATTCCGTTTTTTGCGGAACAGAACACCTGGCCCCTAATAGAATAGTGCTATCCTTGTCCGTGATGCAGACAAGAATAGGACAAGTTCTATCTTTTAACGGAACGCAAACGGAATGCATAAGGAGTACCTTCCCTTTTTTTGCGGACCCATTAAAATGAATCGTTCCGTATACGAAACGCAAAAAATGGCCCGAACACTCACAAAAAAAGAAAACGTTCGTGAGAAAGAGGCCTTACACCAAGAGGTTTGGTGCACGCTCTAGTTCATCCATGGCAGTTTTAGGCTTGTTTTATGTTAAATCTGAAACATGTGGATAATTATTGCTTAGAATATTTTTGTTAACCTGGGCGTCCAGGAGCGGAGGGCAACCACCTGGGCGTGCCCAGTCCAGGAGCGGAGGGGAACCACCTGGGCGAGCCCAGTCCCAGAAGCGGAGGGAACAGGTTTGTCTTGAGCGGCACGCAGGGGGCAGCATTTATACAGAGATGCCACGTCTTGACAATATTCCGTGGCCATCTTCTGGCTTGGCTTGTGTTCACAGCAGAGCATGAGGGATAAATCCAATAAAACTGTAGTTCTAGGATATGTTGTAAAAGGTCCAATCAGCAGCTTATGTGTTTCGAGTGCTAAGAAAAAACTCAATCTATTGTACTGACTTCTTACAACATATCTGGACTACAGTTTTTTTTTTTTTTAGAACTTAATTTCGGACTTGTTTTTCTCTCTCTGTTTTTTTTTCCTGCTTTTGTAGTACCTATAAAGTGGGTACCAAATCACTATGCCCCCCCCCCACCCCCCATCTCTACCGTGTCCAGGCCACATGCTCTCCAGGGTTATGGCATGTGGTAGAGTATTCCTGCCAATCACAACGAATGGAGAAAAGAAGTCACTTCCCACTTCCCTTTTCAATATTTCAAGACCGCAAAGCTTCCTGGGAGGTAAACTAAATTATCAAGTTAAGGGGGTTTCCAAGATCTTGATCCTGACGGCCTATGCTCAGTAGAGGTGATCAATATCTGATCGGTGGGGGTCTGATGCCTCGCAACCCCGCTGATCAGCTGTTTGAAGAAGCCATGGTTCTCTGGTGATCGCTGTGGCCTCCTCACAGCTCACCATGCACAGCACTGTACATTGTATAGTGGCTGTGCTTGGTATTGCAGCTCAGCCTCTTTTACTTAAAGAGGACCTTTCATCAGGGGGAAAAAAATATGAACTAAGTATACTGGCATGGAGAGCGGCACCCAGGGATCTCCCTGCGCTTACTATTAGCCCAGAGCTCACCAGCCTGGGAGAAGAAGACGCCCAGAAGAACAAGGGCAGTCTCCGCCTAGTAGAACCAAGTGAGCGAAGATACCGGAGCCAATACCGGGAGAACGGAGCGGCGCCCAGGGATAATAGTAAGCGCAGGGAGATCCCTAGGCGCCGCTCTACATGTCAGCATACGTAGTTCATATTTTTTCCCCCTGATGAAAGGTCCTCTTTAAATGGGACTGAGCTGTGCCTAGGCCATGTAAGCGACGAATGCAACATGACCAGAGCACCGCACCCTCTCCAAACACGGTGGTGCAGGGATTGGGACTGAACCCACTGATCAGATATTGACGACCTATCCTGAGGATAGTCCATCAAAATCACAGACAACCTCTTTTAGTCAAAAATATCAAAAAAATAAATAAATAAAATTGCCTTCGTTTTATGGACTGGGGATTTGTTGGGTTTTTGTAACAGGTGATATTTCAGGATTTTGCTAATGTCTTTGCAATGGAATTTTTTTCTTTTATCATACCCGTTGTTTGCTCTTATGTTTCAAGCTTAAAGGGGTTCTGCAGTTATTTTAAACTGATGGTCTATCCTCTGGATAGATCATCAGCATCTGATCGGCAGGGGTTCTTCTCGCTGTTTACCTCAGGCCCAGTGACGTCACAACTAGTATCACTGGCCTGGGCGGGGCTAAGCTTCTTTCCGCCCAGGCCAGTGATACTAGTCGTGACGTCACTGGGCCTGAGGTAAACAGTGAGAAGGCCGTAGCGCTACTGCCAGTGCCGCTGCCTTCACAAATAGCTGATCGTGGGGGTCCCGGGTGTCGGACCCCTGCTGATCAGATGCTCATAATCTATTCAGATGCTGATCATCAGTTTAAACAAACTGTAGAACCCCTTTAAGTTTCTTACTTTAACTTACAGAAGCAAACTCTATTAAAGACCAAGCAGATATTACGGTATTAACCACTGAGGGGTTTAGTGTCACACGTTAAGGCAGCGGAGAACGCTGGGAGACTCAGTCAGTGGGGATCGCCCTTCTTGTCCTCTTTCTCTTTCAGTCTGTATTCATCCAGAATGGCGTGACTGGCTTCTTTTGCAGTTTTTTTCACTATTGCTTTTATACCTATGTGGTCAATATTAAATGCAGTCACCCCAACATTGATAGCAGAATTTACTGCATTGTCGGTGGCATGACCAGCATCTTTTCCATACCTACAAAAAAAAGAATGAAAATTTGGTCAGTGAAAAACAATCGGTCAAAATAAAATACTGCAATCTGTACAACTGTGCAAATAATGTACCAGTGAGTGCACCAGCTAACGGGCATCACAATCCTATTACTTATTAGATGGGAAAACCCATAGACATAAGGGAGGGGGGGGGGAGGAATCTTCAACGGTGACTTTATGTAGATGCAATAAAAATAAATTATATTTTTAAGATTAGAGGGTCAAAGTCCAAACTACTGAGTCTTTGACCAGGATTCAGGGGGTCAGAAGTTTTACGGAGCAACAAACAAGTCTTGCTTGGCGGGTAGTCTGGTGTCCCGGTTTATGGGTGAGCTCACATACAGCTTTTTATTTTGTACTTTTTGATGCAGGTTTTTGAGCTATGATCATAAAATCACTGCAGTTTATTACACTTCTGGTTCCTCACCGATTCTACCATAGAATCCTTTAACAGGTTTGGTTTAGCAGAACCGCTGGGTCTCTATTTGCTGCAGGAGCTATACAGATGCTAAAATGCAGCCATATTACAGGGTCGTTTCAGTGCCAATGGGGGAAGATTTATGTAAGCTCTCTATTTAAAGGGGATTTCGGGAGTAGACCATTGATGTCCTATCCTCAGGAAAGATCATCAGTACCTGATTGGTAGGGGGTCAACACTCAAGACTTCCACCAATCGGCAGTTTGACGAGGCAACAGAGCTCTGGTGAGCAGTGCGGCCTTTTCACGGCATACCAAGCACAGCGCTGTCCATTGTATAGTGGCTGCTCTTGGTATTGCTGCACAGGCACATGGGCCACATGACTGATTAACATGGCTGGCACTCACCAGGGCACCGTGGACTCTTTAAACAGCTGTTCGGAGGGGGACTGCTACATATAAGATATTATTGACCTGTCCTGAAGGTAGGCCATCAATATTTTACCCGTGGAAAACCCCTTTAAGAGTAGTGTATATATGACCTGATCTAGAAAGTATAAAAGAAGGGGGGAGAGTAGAATGGGTTCTGTTTAAGGATTGCACTTCCTGGCAATTAATTGCACATTTGTTAGCAGATTATAGAACGGTTTTGATTCTACCCATATTACCTGGAATTAAAGGGAGTCTGTTAGCGTCTTTGACTATGCTAAACTGCTGACAGCACTAGGTAGGGTCCGAGGAGAGAAGGACAAACATACCTTTTGTAGACTGTTTATCATCAGGAGAAGTGAGAATATTAAGTTTTATTCTGCTAGACTCTGCTCTTGCAAGTGGCCAGGAGGTGGAGCTTTGCTAGGAAATACTCTCTGAATTGATCTGTTTCACAGCCCCTCCCCTCTGCTTTAGTGGGGTCCTGGTTGGACAGCGACGCTCCGCCTCCTGGGCACTTGCAAAAACATAATAAAACTTCATAGTCGCACTACTCCTGATAATAAAAGCTTTGCAAAAGCATATGTTTGTACTGCTCTCCCCAGCCCCTACCTAGTGCTGTCAGCAGTTTAGCATGGCCCAAAGTGCTGACAGATTCCCTTTAACAGGAATATGATGCTAGTTGTTTTTTGTTTAATCAAGCACATTACCAACCACCAGCCAGCCCCAAATCACTGAATTACATTATTCATTATCAACAGATCTGTTTGCAGTCATTTATTGAAAGCATTTCTGATTAACATCCAGTGTCTGAAAAAGTACAGACTTAATACCAAGAACAATTCTAGCTACTGACAGTAACAGATCTGGAAATGGTGAAGAATTAAAATACCAAATAGATCGACAGGTGGCATGACTTTTCATTATGCAGTCATTAATCATGAACCCTTTTAAGGCTTTGTTCACACAGTGCACTTATGTTTTTTTTGCCAAAACTTGGATCGGCTCAGAAAATGAGGATAAGTAAAGCCTTACACTTCATGCCCTTTGGTGTCGAATTCTAACAGCTTCACTGTGTGAGCCCAGCCTAATGATCCAGATGTCCTATTCTGTTATGCCCACCACGGGATTATATTCTCATATAGATTGCCAAATGTTACAATAATCACAAGATAAAATTATACCCTAAAAAGTAACACGTGTCCAGTTGTGACATTTTTCATTTGGTGAAAGATCACTGATGTAAGTTAGGCTACATTCACACTAGCGTTTTCAACTTCCGGTATTGAGATCCGTCATAGGATCTAAATAGCGGGGGAAAACACTTCAGTTTTGTCCCCAATGGGTCAAAACTGAAATGAATGAAACGGAGCGCACCAGAATGTATTCCGTTACGTTTGGTTGCGTCCCCATGACGCACACAAAAGCGCAGCAAGCTGCGTTTTTGAGTGCGTCCTGGGATGCCGAGCAAGATCAGTCATTGGACACAATAGAAAATGGATCCGTCCCCCATTGACTTTCAGTGGAGTTCATGACGGATCCGTCATGGCTGTTTTGAAGATAATACAACCGTATCCATTCATAACAGATGCAGGCGGTTGTATTATCATGAGCAGAAGCGTTTTTACTGATCTAAGACGGATCAAGCAAAAACGCTGCTGTGAAAGTAGCCTTACTGTCCTACTTAGGGTGCATTCACACAAAAGTATCCGTTATTTGGTCCGAAAATCGTAGATCCGCAAAATATGGATGGGGTATATGTGCATCCCGCACTTTTCATCGGCCCCAGTGAAAAACGGACAAGAATAGGACAAATTCTACAATTTGTCAGCTCGGCCGCCCAGATGACGTTCATGTTCTGTCTGCATTTTTTTTGCAGCCCTGTAGAAATAAATAGGTCAGTGTGCGATCTGCAAAAAATGCGGATACTGTCTGAAAATACGGTTGTGTGAATGCACCCTTAATGTGAGTGCCATTATGACAGAGTGATAGCACAACATAACTCCATGAAAAATGCAAACCTGCAGGTCTTTTTAGGGTATAATATTTTATATAAAAAGTCCAAATCAGCGATGATTGAAATAGGAAATGATGACATCAAACAACAAATAAGTGGTAATCACTTAAGGTTTCGTAGCCGGAGGTTCGTTCATAGTGTGGCCCCTGTATCTAAAACAGAAATATTTGTCTTGTTACAGAGAATGATGCGAGATAGGAGTCTTCATTTCTAGCCAAATCACCAGGCTCTTGGATAATATCATGTGCAGCCATTAAAGGGAATCTGTCGGCAGCAAAAGCCATCCCAAACCACCAGCAGTACCTTCAAGTAGCTGGCAGTAAGAAAATCATCATTAGAAACTCACTGCCGGCTACTCGAAGGTACTGCTGGCGAGTTAGGATGGTTTTTGCTGCCGAAAGATTCCCTTTAAAGGGAATCTGTCAGCCCCTCAAACCTCCGCCCCCCAAATTACAGTTAGCTGTATATAGTGTACATGAGTCCTATTATGTCATTTGTATCTTCATACTCACTTGCATTCAGATGCCGTGCTCCTCCAAACCAGCTGTAAAACGCATGGAGAGGACAAGCACATAATGGCGAGGACTCAGAGTCCTCTCCATGCATTTTACTGCTGGTTTGGAGGAGCACAGCGTCTGAACGTGTGTGGATGAAGATAAAAACGACATAACCGGACTCCGCTTCACTTGCATTACACCGCTTACTCTAGTCTGGGAAGTCTTTTATAGCGAACAGGCTCCCTTTAAGCCATTAGTGTGACTAAGGCCCCATTCACACGTCCGCAAGTGTTTTGCGGATTTGCGGATCCGCAAAACAAGGACATCGGCGATGTGCGTTCTGCAATTTGCGGACCGCACATCGCCGGCACTATAAAGAAAATGCCTTTTCCTGTCCGCAATTGTGGACAAGAATAGGACATGTTCTATTTTTTTCGGGAAGGCAATTGCGGACCCGGAAGTGCGGATGTGCAATTGTGGACCCGGGCGGGACATCGACTGTCCCCATAGGAATGTAATGGGTCCGTAATTCCGTTCCACAGAATTGCGGACGTGTGAATGGGGCCTAAATTGCCCAAATGTTTAGACCTCAAAAGGGTTTTCCAGTCTCCTCTAAGTGCTAGTTCACATGGTGCATACAGTGTAAAAATCCGACAGTTATTCCGAGGCAGAAAACGATGCAGTCTCTGCCATGGATTTTCATTTTCAAAGCCGCAGACCCTCTTGCTTTTAGCCGCCATTGAATGGAGCTAAACCACAAGTAGACACCGCACGAAAAAAGGATGTGTCCATTATTGCCGCGATTGCAGCTTTAAACTGCAGCATTGTGAAGTGCAGGGTGATCTCCCATTGAAAACAATGGGGGGCTGATTCAGGTCTACTGCTGGCAACTTTTTGGCACAGCATCCACACCGAAATTCCGCTGGCAAAAAGACCTGTGTGAACGAGGCATATCTACATAAATTATTGTTTTAAAAGGATGTCCCCTTTCAATGTCCCATTGCCCCATGTTCAATGTTGTAACATCACTACTCCCTGGCCACAAACGTACGTGGCACTAGTGAGATGTGATCGCTAATGCTGCTTTGTCCTGGAAATGTATTATGCCTCATTCACATGTCAGTGTTCGGTCAGTGATTTTCATCCGTGATTGTGAGCCAAAACCAGGTGCGGCTCTAAACACAGAACAGGAGCAGATCTTTCCCTTATACCTCATGTCCGTTGAAGCTCCACTCCTGGTTTTAGCTCACAGTCACTGATGGAAAACAATGACGTGTGAATGAGGCTTTACTCTATATGCAGAGCATGATATTCAGCAAATACCGATTTGAGCGTGTTTCCTTCATAACTACATTACCAAGAAATTCAATTAGGAGATAAATGAAGACATGCGAGTTGAATATATGAATTGGATAAGACGACTTGTACATTATCTCCAGTAGACCATGACAACACAGATGGCGAGACCTACTTGTATTTGACCGTATGCACAGTCTCTGAGGCCACGCTCTTGGCAATGTTCTTCCCAGCATACTCCAAACCCTGCCAAACGGTTGCGAATCCTGAAGATAAAAACACATTAGAAATGTATCTGTGAGATGTGGATTAACAAAAGCACATAGACTCTCCTTAAAACCACTTAAATACCTTGTACTCCACTGGCCGCTACCACCATGGCACCATCCAATGGAGATTTCCCATCTTTGTCTTTCTTTAGAGATTCAGGGATCAGTTTGCTGCCATGTTTCTTCACGTGTGGCCCCAGCTCTCTCCCAACACAACTTGCTATAGCACAGACCCCATCCACTAGTACATGGAAAATCCAGTTAGTCATGCTTAATTACCGAAAAATTAAAGATACACTTGTTAGTGAAGCAATTAACCTCCATGGTAGACATAACTTTTGCCAAGTGATGTCTCTGCTATGGAAGAATTTACCCATAACACCATATCTATGATCAGTTCACCGGCAAGGGTTTACCAATATTAGTCATTGTCTATTCAACTGTTATAACATATACTCTCTATATTACACATTACATAATCCAGGAACCAGTGGCAAAAAATAAATAGTACATTTATAGGGGTTTTCTGAGCTTATAGAAATTTACTTATAGGTATCTTAATGCTCACCAGATGTTGCCACCATTGCCCATAAGTAATTATTTTTCTTATCTTGCCTGGTTCTGTATAGCTCCTTTGTTTTGATGCTGCCAGGGCTTGCAGTGGGCGGGATTACTAAAGTGAAGAACTACATTTCCCATGAATCACTTCTCATAGAGATTTCCTCCATATACAGCTGCCTGCATATTTTGAATGGTATAAGGGAATGCTTTATTTACTCACTGTCTGCTCTGCTTTTATGTTCTGTACTGAGACTGCATTGTCTGCTGCACAGCATGTACAACACAATCCCTCCAGCGACAGGAGGCGAGAGAGAAGAGCCAGGGAGCAGTGAAGTTAGGAAGATATGATGTGATGTCCTGTATTACAGGAAGGTGAACAGGGAGATAACTGTGTTGAGAGTAGCGAGTCAAACAAGGAGCATGCTCATTAGACTGCATGTGACACTGGCTTACATGGGTATCACAGCTACAGACACTACATTAGAAATTGATCTTACTGCATGTAACCATTTGCACACCATTTTTAAAGATCATTAAACCACTTTTAGGGTTTGTTACCAGTGTACTTTGTTTCTTTACCTAGGAACTGACTGACTTTTACAGCTCCTCCAGTGGCTTGCTTGGCTACGTGGAGACCTTTGGCCACTGTGGGATTGACCTCTAGAGGTTTATCTTCAGGCTGTATGTGCTCTCTTAACTTGGTAGCACCTTTGTGAATGGCTTTTTCAGTCAACTCTGCTCCTTTTACCAAACCCCAACTCAGCCAAGAAGCTCCTATATGAAAGAAAAAAAAAATACCGATTTGTAAAATAATAAAGATATAAAAACAACATCAACACCATCATTTTCTTCAGCATGAGAAAAACAACTTAAATGTTGAAGACTACAAAGATATGGTGATGTAAAACTCTGTTTTTTCCTGTGGAGCCTCTAATTTCAGAACTCATGTTCATGTGGCAGGAAAATAATGTAATTTTTGAGATGCAGAGCAATGCATGACTTTTTCTCATGAATCTTATAGAAAACAATCACCTTGATGCAAAAAACAAATTGTGTTGTGATCACATGGGGTTATGCTGGTCCAAGTGGCAGCAAGGTGCTTCGCTATCAAAAATGTCACACTGTCAATCAAGAACAGTAGTCCCCAACCAGTGGTTAGGAATGCTCATGTGCCTCAAGACCACCAGCTTACCATGACAGCTCTAAGTTGTAACCATATGCACTGGCTGCAATATGACATATGATAATTAGGTTTTAAAGGTGGTTTCCGGTAGTAGAATATTGATGACCTATCCTGAATATAGAACACCCCTTTTCAGTGCACCAAGACCAGGCCCGAGCCACTTGGTGAATCCTAACTCCTATTTTCTACTTGCCACTTTCCTTTAAAGTTGATCAGGATCAGATGAGATGACAATTCAGACACCTGACTCGCTTAGTCAACATGAAAGGAGGAGTGGCCAGAGAAAAATTAGGACTGTCTTTGATGCACTTAAGACCCAATTAACATATGAATTGAAACCCGTTCTTTCTCTAAATTGCAGCGGGGAGAGAATTATTTATGTAATTTGCTGTATCAGCCATAGCAAGCAGAGAGAGAGGTATCAAATAGAGTAGGTTCCTATCCAGACTGAGGTCACCTTGCAGTGGTGGATGGGCACAAATGATTTTGATCAAAATATATTTGCCAAGTGCCTCATATTTATTTATATAGTGAATATAGCCTTAGTCCATATACTCTGTTTGCAGAGTGCTGTTGCATCGTGTTTGCTCTTACTTTCAGATTGGCTGCTCCATTGGGGAGCTGTGCCCCTCGTTCTCTTTTGCTGCCCTATATGCGAATTAGTAGCATCGGTACAGGGAGGAGGAGACGGCCGTGTTTCTCAAGGGGTGTCTCCTTCTCCCTGAAAAAAAGCTTGCCTTCTCTCTGGCTGTGATGCTCTCTGTTGCGAGGGAGAAGGATATGCACCTTGAGAAACACGGCCCTCTCCTCCTCCCTGTACCAATGCTACTAATTAGCATACAAGGCTGCAATAGAGAATAAGGGGCACAGCGGGGGGACCGGAGCAGCTGATCTGAAGAAAATAAATAAATTAGCGCAGATACTTTTACTTAATATTCCCTACACTGACTGGTACTATTATTATTATGTCAGGACCAGTGAAAGGGCCTCTTTAAGCAGCATGGTGGCTCAGTGGTTTGCACTGGTGCCTTAGGTTTGAATCTGACCAAGGACAACATCTGCAAGGAGTTTGTATGTTCTCCCCATGTTTGCGTGGGTTTCTTCCGTGCTCTCCGGTTTCCTCCCACACTCCAAAGATACTGATAGGGAACATAGAGATTGTGAGCCCCATTGAGACAGCTTGATGCTAATGTCTGTAAAGCGCTGCGGAATATATCAGCGCTATATAAGTGCATAAAATAAATGTAAAAAAAAATATAAAAAAAAATTCTTTATTTCACTAAGTGGAAATCCTCTAAGTATGCAGTTTGAGTCGACTGTAGCTACAGAAATCATTTTGGTGTCCCTATGCATTAGATGTTCCTGCCTTATCAGTCTTCATAGTTTGCTTCTTTCCATATATCCTAAGGAACGTTATTCATTCCGCAGCTTATTAAAATCATTTTAATTCCTTTTCAATTGTTTGTTTTCTTACTTTCTTTCATGCATAATCTGAGAGAAAGGCCTGTATCAGGTTATAATCATCCTTACCTTGAAGAATTCCCTGGGCAACCTTCTCACTCCATGGAGGCAAGTCTTCCTTCTCTTTTGGTGTCGGCTCAGGTTCGGGTATTTCAACAACATGAATTGTCTGGGTCAGGTCTATGACTTCACCCGATGCTTCACTAGGCTTGAATAGCAGACACAATAACACACAGTTGAGTAACATCTCAAGCGGAGCCATTATAGCGGTCTTTTCTGTTTAATACTGAGCCTTCCTTTATTGCATGCATATTAAAAATGTAACCTTGAATCAGATATCTTTGGGGCCAATGTGTTGCATATCTAATCCTTCAGATGAACTATGTATATAGCACTGAATCACTGATCATGTAGTTGGCTGTAGACTGGAGTGCCTCAGAGGTTAACGCTTACAGTATATTGTAAATTACAGTATTTTATATGAAAAAGGGGTTAATAATGGGGGTGCCTTTAATTTTAGTCAAATTGGGTTCATAAATCCTTATAGACGTTGGAGCTCGGGTTTTCTGATGCAGGTCCCGAATTCTTTGGCTTTTCTTTATACAGCGTAAAATGCAAACATTTTGTCTGCTAAGGTTTTAAACTGAAAAATAAATTAAAGGGGCTCTCTGGGATTTTAAAGAGCCACAGTACTTTTAGTAAACTTCTGATATGTAAAAAGTTTTGATCAGGGCCGTTCTGAGCGCTCGGACCCCCACGATCTCTAGAATGAGGGGAGAGAAGCGTGTTCTTTCTACTCGCTGCAGGATAGTGAGACAGACTCAACAGAAAGTCTATGGGCCAATCTCGCTAATCAGGCTTTTCTCTCCCCTCGTTGTAGAGATCTGTTGGGGCTCAGCACTCAGATTCCCACCAAGCAAAAAACTTTTGATATATCCCTATGACATATCAAAAGTTTTCTGAAAGTACAGTGACTCTTTGAAATAGTTTTCAAAACGCAAGTAATGGTATGCAAAAAAAAATAAAAATTGTATACTCACACAGTAAATCTGCTCTAGTACCACTATCACATACACTGTTTATGTGACTGCTGCAGCCAGTCCCTGGCCTCTGCCGTGATCCTTTCAGGGGCGGCCTGGCCACAGACCCTACAGGATAATTTCCCAGTGGGCCTATACCCAAAGCCTCCTCATTGCCACCAGCCAGGAACATAAAGATCAGATGCTTTCAGCATTAATGTATGAGCATCATGCACTTATGCACCTTGCCAGACTACTCAAGTTCTTAGTTGGACATGTTGGGCGTATGCCCCTAAAAATGTCTCGATTTTTATTGATTGCCCAGTACAATAATTCTTAAACCAAAAAAAGCCAACCAACTTTGAACTGAAATAGGAGTATTTTCTGCTTTAGCAGCAGTGAAACAAGGGACATAGAATTATCCCTTGTACCGGATTGGAGGGTCTCCAGATTGCGCCATGTGAGGCTCTGAAACATTTGGGTACAAAGAAAACACTGTCCTCCAAACAAAGTGGTTGTGAAACCATCTGATCCACTTGAACAATCTAAGCACAAAGGCAATGGATACTCTCCAGATTTTATGTATTTGTTCACTTGGAGACATCTGGCAGTACTTTTTCATCCTCAATTGTAATAAAGATGTGAAATGGTCAGTGTCTCTGCACTACGTCTCGTTAAAAGTATGTTGATTACCGCTATGACCAGATTAAAAGGGTTTTCTGGGACCCCAAAAAATTTTGATAAAAAAAAAAAAAGCCCCTTCCTAACCTGCTTATGACTCAGCTGTTCCAGTGGACCTGGGGGTCTCTGTTTCCAGCAATGATGGCAATGACTAGTCCACATGCCCGCCAATCACTGATCTCCCTGGTCACCTAGGGTACTGGGGCATGTCATCACTGCAGCGTCCGGGTGAGGTACCCAACTACCTTACATGATTCTAGCAAAGACTACTGGGACCCCTAGAGCAGAAGTGCTGGAACGGCAGGGGATTTTTTTTCATCATTTTTATATAATGGACCTATAGTCCATTTGATATTCCAATATGGGCTGAGCAGAGATTAATGATAGTGACAAGTCTCACCAATGTCAAAGCATCTAAAATCGAGAACACAATCAGTGAGTAGTTCTATTCTGACAGACCATATTCACTGTAGGACCCTCCCAGGATTTTTCTTGGTTTCCACTCACCTGAATTCTCAGGTCAGACATCTGTCTCATTAGGTCTTCAAAGAGCTCCAGATCAGCGGCTGGAAGCTCGGCGGAAAGCACCACCCCCACGTAAGAGCCGGGTTCCTGCGACATCAGGTCTGGGAACATGTAGACCCCATTATTAGAGAGTAGCACCGGAGATTGGTTAGACATGAGTGGATATAGCCAGTCACACACCTGCCAAACAAATAGCACGTTTTATATGTTGTTATAGTTTAATATACAGCACTATATAGAGGCACTTACATATGGTACATAGTTAGCGGTAGTTACATTGTATATATCTCTGAGACTTTTACAGAATGCATTCAGTAACATTGATGCCTACACAATGACCCCGTGACGAAGGCACGCCGAAACGCGCGTCGGGGTAGCGCCATCCTGGTGGATGATACACGGCAGCTGCTTGTGGTAGGTTATATTTTGCCGGTTATGTCATGGGCGATTTTGCCTGCTTTTGAGAGTTCATTTGAGGTCTTAACTCTTGCTATGTTGTGCATATATAACGAGCTGGCCAACTAGTCAGTCCTACCATTACATTCCATATCTTGTATGTACTCAGCGTTCGTTTTAGTGCTCAAAACTATCGCACTTTATATATTTTTGAGTGCAGCCCGTGCCCCCACCAGGGTGGCGTTTTCTTTTCTCTGCTCATCTTGTTTTTAATTACAATGTCATTTGTTAATATATCATGTGATTAAATAAATTTATGAATTTTTGATATTTCAATAAACTACAATTTTTTTATAAATATATGAGTAAGCTCTAGTTTCTTTGTAGGTTGCGTCTACACAATACTAGGCCCAGATTCATCAACTAAAACAATTTGAACCATATTGAGCAGCACAGTGGCTCAGTGGTTAGCACTGGTGCCTTGCAGTGCTGGGCTCCTGGGTTCCAATCCGACCAAGAACATCATCTACATGGAGATTGTATGTTCTCCCCGTGTTTGTGCGAGTTTCCTCTGGGTTCTCCGGTTTACTCCTACACTACAAAGGCATACTAATAGGGAACCTAGATTGTGAGCCCCACTAGGGACAGCGAGTGATGATGATGTCTGTATAGCATTGCAGAATATGTAGGCCCTGTAGGGTTGGGCGATATCAAAAATATTGCCACGATAACGATATTAAGAAATTTATCGCGATAACGATATATATCACGATAAATGCCCATTTAGAAGAAAAAAAACACTTAGAGACGTTATACTGTATGGGGGCAGCCGCAAGGAGACGTTATACTGTATGGGGGCAGCCGCAAGGAGACGTTATACTGTATGGGGGCAGCCGCAAGGAGACGTTATACTGTATGGGGGCAGCCGCAAGGAGACGTTATACTGTATGGGGGGCAGCCACAAGGAGACGTTATACTGTATGGGGGGCAGCCACAAGGAGACGTTATACTGTATGAGGGCAGCCACAAGGAGACGTTATACTGTATGGGGGCAGCCACAAAAAGACATTATACTGTATGGGGGCAGCCACAAGGAGACATTATACTGTAGAGGCAGCCACAAGGAGACGTTATACTGTATGGGGCAGCCACAAGGAGACATTATACTGTATGGGGGCAGCCACAAGGAGACGTTATACTGTATGGGGGCAGCCACAAGGAGACATTATACTGTATGGGGGCAGCCACAAGGAGACATTATACTGTATGAGGCAGCCACAGGAGACGTTATACTGTATGGGGGCAGCCACAAGGAGACATTATACTGTATGGGGCAGCCACAAGGAGACGTTATACTGTATGGGGGCAGCCGCAAGGAGACGTTATACTGTATGGGGGCAGCCGCAAGGAGACGTTATACTGTATGGGGGCAGCCGCAAGGAGACGTTATACTGTATGGGGCAGCCACAAGGAGACGTTATACTGTATGGGGCAGCCACAAGGAGACGTTATACTGTATGGGGCAGCCACAAGGAGACATTATACTGTATGGGGGCAGCCACAAGGAGACGTTATACTGTATGGGGGCAGCCCCAAGGAGACGTTATACTGTATGAGGGCAGCCACAAGGAGACGTTATACTGTATGGGGGCAGCCACAAGGAGACATTATACTGTATGGGGCAGCCACAAGGAGACATTATACTGTATGGGGGCAGCCACAAGGAGACGTTATACTGTATGGGGCAGCCACAAGGAGACGTTATACTGTATGGGGGCAGCCACAAGGAGACGTTATACTGTATGGGGCAGCCACAAGGAGACATTATACTGTATGGGGGCAGCCACAAGGAGACGTTATACTGTATGGGGGCAGCCACAAGGAGACGTTATACTGTATGGGGGCAGCCACAAGGAGACGTTATACTGTATGGGGCAGCCACAAGGAGACGTTATACTGTATGGGGGCAGCCACAAGGAGACGTTATACTGTATGAGGGCAGCCACAAGGAGACGTTATACTGTATGGGGGCAGCCACAAGGAGACATTATACTGTATGGGGCAGCCACAAGGAGACATTATACTGTATGGAGGCAGCCACAAGGAGACATTATACTGTATGGGGCAGCCACAAGGAGACGTTATACTGTATGGGGGCAGCCACAAGGAGACGTTATACTGTAGGGGCAGCCACAAGGAGACGTTATACTGTATGGGGGCAGCCACAAGGAGACATTATACTGTATGGGGGCAGCCACAAGGAGACATTATACTGTAGAGGCAGCCACAAGGAGACGTTATACTGTATGGGGGCAGCCACAAGGAGACGTTATACTGTATGGGGGCAGCCCCAAGGAGACGTTATACTGTATGGGGGCAGCCCCAAGGAGACGTTATACTGTATGGGGGCAGCCACAAGGAGGCGTTATACTGTATGGGGGCAGCCACAAGGAGGCGTTATACTGTATGACGCACTGTTATGGGGGGCACTGTGGCTGACACACTGTTATGGGGGGGCACTGTGGCTGACGCACTGTTATGGGGGGCACTGTGGCTGACGCACTGTTATGGGGGCACTGTGGCTGACGCACTGTTATGGGGGGCACTGTGGCTGACGCACTGTTATGGGGGCACTGTGGCTGACGCACTGTTATAGGGGGCACTGTGGCTGACGCACTGTTATGGGGGCACTGTGGCTGACGCACTGTTATAGGGGGGCACTGTGGCTGACGCACTGTTATAGGGGGGCACTGTGGCTGACGCACTGTTATAGGGGGGCACTGTGGCTGACGCACTGTTATAGGGGGGCACTGTGGCTGACGCACTGTTATAGGGGGGCACTGTGGCTGACGCACTGTTATGGGGGATCCTTGGATGATGCACTGTTATGGTGGTCTGTGGCTGACACATATATAGCATCTTATGCTATATATGTGTCATCCACAGATCCCCCATAACAGTGTCAGCCACAGACCCCCAACACTGTGGGGGGGGGCACTCGCAGTGGCCGGTGCAGTGTTACTCTGCAGTAATACACCGGCCCCGCAGCTCCTATCCAGTATTTATGTAGTTAATGTCTTTAGAAGTAGCCCGATCTTATTAACTATTGTTGTGCAGGCTCCCCGGGCAGCTCTCTGTTCCTCCATGCTCCGCCTGTCTGCTCCGCCCACTTTATAAATGAAGGGGCAGATGGCGCATGGAGGAACAGAGAGCTGCCAGGGGAGCCAGCGCAACAATAGTTATTAAGGTCGGACTACTTCACTGTGGGGACGGTGCTAAATTCCTGGCAGAGCCCTCTACTTAACAAACTACCTGCCCGGCACTACATGTCCCGGGCGCCGGGCGATAGGAATTCCACACCCCTGACATGGATGTTTTAGGAGCGGTCGGCACACGTGCGACCGCTCCTATGACGTCATTAAATACCGCGGTTATTAGGAAACTGTGATATCGCCATATCGCAGTTTCTTAATACCGCGGTATATCGCAGACACCGGTATATTGCCCAACCCTAGGCCCTGTATAAGCAAGTAAAATACAATGCATTTGGGAAGTTTTCAGTCCTTTTCACCTTTTTGCACATTTTATGTGGCGGTCTTGTGCTAAAATAGAAAAAAAAATGCAAGCCCCCCCCCCCAATCAATCTCAGCACCCCATAATAAGAAAGTGAATACAGAATTTTTCGAAATTTTAGCAAATTTATTAAAAAGGAAATAGTAAAATTTGGCATGGACATAAGTATTCAAACTCTCTGTTCTGACACTTGAAATTTAGCTCTGGGGGCCTTCCATTTCTATTGATAATGTTTGAGATGTTTCTACACCTTGATTGGTGTCCACCTCTGCTAAATTCAGTTCATTGTGTCTTTCCAAATCGTGTCCACTCATGTCTATATAAGGTCTCACAGCTCACAATGCCTATGAGAGCAAAAACCAAGCAATGAGGAGGAAAGAACTGCCTACAGAGCTCAGAGACAGGATTGTTTAGAGTGCTGCACTGAAAAGTTCCCAAGAGCACAGTGGCCTCCATCATTCTTAAATTGAAAAAGTTTGGAACAACCCAAACGCCTACTAGATCTGGCAACCCCACCAAATTACATAATCGGGGGAGATGGGCCTTGGTACGAGAGGTGATCACGAACCTAATGGTCACTCTAGCTGAGTTCCAAAGATCCTGTGTGTAGATGGGAAAACCTTCCAGAAGGTCAACCATCACTGCAGCACCAATCTGGGCTTTATGGCAGACTGGCCAGAAAAAAGCCTCTCCGTAATAGAAAGATAAAATTGCAAAACCTAGAGTTTGCAGACAAGGTCCTAAAGGACTCTCAGACTTAAAAACAAGACTCTCTGGTCTGATGAAACCAAGACAGAACTTTTTGGCCTTAATTCTAAGTCATGGCTGGAGAAAATCAAGCACTGCTCATCACCTCCCCAATACCGTCCCTTCAGTGAAGCATGATGGTGGCATATTCTTAATGTAGACCTGATCCAGAGTGCTCTAAACCTCAGACTGGACTGAAGGTCCACCTTCTAACAAGACAATTTCCTTAATCACACAGCCAAGACAACACAGGAGAGGCTTAGGGATAATTTTGTGAATGTCCTTGAGTGGCTCACTCGAACATTTCTGGAGAGACCTAAAAATGGCTGTCCACTGATGGTCCTCATCAAACCTGACAGAGCTTGAGAGGAGCTACAGAAAAGAATGGCAGAAAATCCCCAATCATACCCATGAAGACTGGAGGTTGTAATCATTGCCAAAGGTGCTTGTCCTGAGTATAGGGTCTGAATATTTAAGTCAATGCAAGATTTTTGTTTTTCCTTCAATAAATGAGCAAAGATTTCTAACATTCTGTTTTTACATTGTCATTATGAAGTATTGAGTGCAGATTTATGGGGAAAACATCCTCTTTCCTGTAGATAGGGAATAAGTTGATTTATTGGGACAACTCTAAGTGAATGCGGGAATGTATTCCCTGCACTCACAGAATTCTGACTTCAAAATGCCTTAAAATAGGGCTTTGCGACTTTTTGGGCTCATTTGTGCAAAAATTATGTGACATTTTTAATTTCAAAGACCAAAGTGTTAGACATAGAAATGCATTTGATGTAAATTACAGCAATGCAGACTCAAAACTGACAGAAATTCTCCTCACGGTCCATCTCTCCAGTGGAAATAGTCATTCATTCAGAGAAAACTGCAGCATGTTCCTTTTTGTCTATTTTTGACGTTGTACTTTATATCTATTCTGCCCTTTGTATAGTAGAAATCAGCTCTCCATGCACAGCAACCAATCAGAGGCGGAGGAGCTGCCCGGGGGAGGGAGACAGCAGCAGTCTGACCAATGGGACCAGGAGGTGTGTCTCAGACTCCCTGTAGGAACCACAGATTAGCTGTAGTCACAGATCGCGGCTCTGCCCTAATGGAGCCGAGCTAAAGAGCAGCAGAAAATAAACAGCTGGTAAAATCCCCAATAGAAACTGACCTTTTCATTTTGAGCTCACGACTGGACAGTCACTTCTTACTCTATATATTTAAAGGGGTTCTCCAAGATTTGGATGCTGATGACCTAACTTTAGGATGGGCCATGAGTATCTGATAGACTCTTTAGGCTTCGTTCACATCACCGTTTAGCCTTTCCGTTCTCCTGCTCCGTTTAGAAGCAGGAGAACGGAAAGGACGGATTTGGCACATAACTGAGCTGAACTGAGCCCTTAGGACCCCATAGACTATAATGGGATCTGTTAGGTGTCCGCTCAGAAGATGATTTTGGAGCGGAGACAAAAGTACTGCATGCAGGACTTTTGTCTCCGCTCCAAAATCATCTTCTGAGCGGACACCTAACGGACCCCATTATAGTCTATGGGGTCTTTAAGCTCCATTCGGCTCAGTTATGTGCCCAATCCGTCCTTTCCGTTCTCCTGCTCCTAAACAGAGCAGATGAACGGAAAGGCTAAACGGTGATGTGAAAGAGCCCTTAGTCTGACTCATGGAAAAAAAAGTAGAATGCTGGTCGAGTGCCAGTCTAAAGGTGGCAGAAATCCAATCGTACCCATGTATATCTAACCAGGAGGCTATTGTGCCGATATACACCTACTGTGTACTTACTGTCTTGTCATATTTGTGTAATATAGTGATGTTTAACTATTCATTATAAAACCTCTTAACACATCTCATCATTCAATATACAGTAGTTATTTTTTTTTATAGGCAACATCATTAAAACAGGTGGTGGAAAATAAAAAAGGCCTAATGACCACACCCGTCCCCCTCTGCCGCAGCAGTCCCATGTCCCTGTGTTGGGACATATTGTGCAGCCTCAGAACGGGAGTGGTGGAGGGATCATTGAGGTGGGGTCTTCCCACACACTGACCTGTTTTAACAATATTTTTACCTTTTAAGGCCCCTTTCACACGAGCAAATTTTCTGCGCAGGCGCAATGCGTGAGGTGAACGCATAGCACCCGCACTGAATCCTGACCCACTCATTTCAATTAGTCTTTGCACATGAGTGCTTTTTTCGCGCATCAGTTCTGCGTTGCGTGAGAATCGCAGCATGTCCTCTATTCTGCGTTTTTCACGCAGCCCTTGCCCCATAGAAGTGAGTGGGGCTTCAGTGAAAAACGCATTGCATCCTGATGCAATGCGTTTTTCACTGATGGTTGCTAGGAAATTTTTGTAAATCTTGTTTTTTTTTTTCACGAGTGTGAAAAACGCATCAGAACTGATTGCACCCGCGCAGAAAAAACAAACGCTGAATGGAAATGCAGAAAAAACTGACTGAACTTGCGTGCTAAATGGTGTGAGTTTGACTGAATGCATCCTGGCACAGTCCATATCGTTCATGTGAACGAGGCCTAAAGGAGTTGTCCAATGAATAATATTCTACAGTTTTCAATCCAGCGCCTTGATCTGAATACTTTAGTAATTTCATGTAATTAAAAATTTTGCATAGTCACTGAGATAGTCAATAAAATGTATCTGTATAGCGCCACCTGCTGTTTTTTTTCCCCTTATATCTTTGACCTGCTCACTGAGATGGTCGCACATGCTCAGTTTCATCCTTGAACTGCCTCCTGAGCTGTGATAGGGAGAGCATGGACACGTCCCCTGAGCTGTGATAGGGAGAGCTGAGACACGCCCCCTGAGCTGCAGCACAAAAGACACTCCCCCTGAGCTGCAAGCTTGATATAAATCTAGCAGAGCAATGAATGGGGAGATCTCTGGATCCACGTGAGGTACAGGGCGGGTTCTAGCTTTGTTAAGAAAAGATTGTCATGTACTAGATGAGGTCTGATTTTCATTTTTTACATTAATCATGAGATAACCCCTTTAACAACAACCTTAAAAATCCTCTTCTACATCTCTATTTCCAAAGTGATTTGTGTGAGGGATTAAATGGCCAACCTGAGGCTCTCCAGCTGTTGCAAAACTACAACTCCTTGCGTGCCCACACTGCCTACAGCTTTCAGCCTACAGCAGGGCATGGTGGGAGTTGTAGTTTTACAACAGCTGGAGAGCCGCAGGTTGGCCATCCCTGGATTAGACAGTCAAATAAAGCCACACATACCATAGAGTTGGACTTAACAGCTGCTATGGAACCTGCCAAGAGGTGGTCATCCAATTCAGGTAAGCCCCATTCCTCCTGCCCGATTGTGGTGCATATGTTCCCTGAGAACCTCATTTAAACCAGACCTAGAGTTATGCCCTGATTCAAACACTAACTACTGTGCAGATCATGTTTCATACAAGAGATGCTAAGGAACACTGGTGGACAACTATAGGACCTCCTGTCTTAGGGCGTGGAGATGTGGTGACATCAACCAAAACCAAGTAAGGACCCATTTGTAATTTTACTACCAGGCCTCTTCCCCACCAATTACATTTCTGTTAAAAAACGGCCCTACTACCAGAAACTTCTTTGGCGATACTAGTACTGCCCCTGTTCTGGGACACTGTGCCATGTGCATGTCTTACCTGGAGGAAAGCAGGAGGGCGGCTCTGGTCCATTTCACTGCTGGTGTCCATAAATTTAATAATACGCAGATACCCCGGATATGAGGGGGCGCTCACTAGTCCATCTGGGGTCACATAAAAAATCTGGACCCCTCTGGGTATAAGAATAAGTTCCTCTGCATCCACCCCCAGACTCTGCACTGGCGGTGGCTGCGTGGGCATAGCATAGAACTCATCCCCAACTATGGAATGTTCTCCAGACTCTGTCCCATAGGAAACAGTGTAATGTCCGTCTGTGGCCTGGGGAGTGTATGCTGGGGGGGCAAAAACCCCTGCTATAAAGGGGTTAAGTGCTGCCCCACTGTCTGTTGCAATACATGAGACTCCATTCACTGGCTGTGGAGGGAATGATGGTAACAAGGGCAGTGGTGGCCTCTCAGGTCTTTCCTTCTCTTTTGGTGGCAGTGATGGGTATAAGGTTGGTAGTGGGGCAGAGGCACCCTCAGCAGGAGGGTTTATAGCAGAGCCTCCCATACTCTGCTGTAAGATATTTAGTCTGGTATTGACGTTCTCCAGCGTCTCCCTCATCTTCACTTGCATCTGTCTGGCAGCGTCCCAAGCTGGACCGACGCACTGAGGTCCCTCTAATGAGACGCTTAGACCTCTTCTCAAATGCTCCTGGCCTTGCTTGTAATAGTTGCGGGCTTCTTCCTTGTACCCGGTTTCATCCGTGTTCAGACCTTTGTTTATATAGACAAACGCTTTCCTGTATTCTTCCTCGATACTTCGGATCAAGGCGTTTTCCTGCATTTCTGGAAGGGGCTGCTTTTCCATTACTGAAAAAGAAGGCAAAACATTAGGACATAACATACTAGACGTACATAGTAATGGCATCAATATGTGTGTCTACATGGCTTATCAGAAGGCTTATTATAATACAGATGTAGCAGAGCTGAGATCATCATTCAACCTTTTAGGCTTCTTTCACACGGGCGTCACATTTGACGCCCGGATAGGAGGCGGGTGCGTTGTGGGAAAATGCGCGATTTTTCCGTGTGTGTGCAAACTTTTGTAATGCGTTTTGCATGCGCGTGGGAAAAAATCGGCATGTTTGGTACCCAGACCCGAACCCGGACTTCATCACTGAAGTCCGGTTTCGGGTTGAGTATTCTGGAGATTTTATTATTTTCCCTTATAACATGGTTATAGGGGAAAAAATAGCATTCTCAATAAAGAATGCTTTGTAGAATGAGGATTAAGGGGTTTAAAATAAAAAAACTTAACTTACCTTAGCCACTTGATCGCGTAGTTGGCGATCTCTCTTCTCTCTTCAAGCATTAGCTGCAGTCTAAAGGACCTGTGATGACGTCACATCACATGGTCCAATCACATGGTCTTTGATTGGATCATGTGATGTGACGTCATCACAGGTCCTTTAGACTGCAGCTAAAGCTTGAAGAGAGAAGAGAGATCGCCAACTACGCGATCAAGTGGCTAAGGTAGGTTAAGTTTTTTATTTTTTACCCCTTAATCCACATTCTACAAAGCATTCTTTATTGAGAATGCTATTATTTTCCCTTATTACCATGTTATAAGGGAAAATAATAAAGATCGGGTGTCGTCTCTTAGCAACCATGCGGGAAAATCGCACTGCATCCGCACATATATATATAAAAAATTCCACCCATGTCTTGGGTGAATAAAGGACACAATTTCTTTCATCATATGGAGGTGCCGTGGAATTTCTTCTATATTTGACTCAGGTGATTTTGTCAAAATCCATATCCGCTGCCACTCCTTATATTTCTCGACTATATTTTTTAGTTGTTTATATATACACACACACACACACCAAATATATACCAACTGAAGCACTGGCCACCCCGATGTATGTTTTGCTCCCAAAGCTTCTCCTATGGATGTGGAAATAGCCGTCAGAGTACCTTATGTGCCGTTAAATTATGTAGTACCTTTGTGTCAACGTGTTATCTAGGTGTATTTTATCTATTTATAAAGCAATGCTTTACTCTATTAATTGTTGGTCTAGTGCAGGGGTGGCCAACCTTACAGACACAGTGAGGCAAAAAAAAAAAAAAGGATGATTACCAGGAGCCACAAGCTATACATTTACACAATCACCGTATGTTTCGCCTTACAAGATGCACCTAGGTTGTAACAAAAAAGAAAATAAGAGAAAAAAAAAGATTTTTACTTTGATCTGAGGTCTGATTAAAAAAAATATATATATTTTTTATTAGCAGAAAAAAAAAAATAATAAAAAAAAATTATATATATATATATATATATATATATATATATATATATATTTTTTTTTTTTTTTTTCACCAGACCTCAGATCAGACTCCTAAATCGGATCCCCAATTCTCATCTAACCTAAAATAAGATCCCCAAACCTCAGCAGACCTCCAAATCAGACCCCTAGTGCTCGTATCAGACAACACAAATCAGACTCTCAGTGCTCAGATCCCCCCATTCTCAGACCTGACCAACCCATGCTCACACAAGACTCCCCCATGCTCAGATGTGACCCCATTGCTCAGATCAGTCCCCCATTGCTCAGATCAGTCCCCCATTGCTCAGATCAGACCTCCATTGACCAGATCAGGACCCCTCCCCCATGCTCAGATCAAAACCTACCGTGCTTAGATCAGACCCCCATGCTCAGTTCTATCATTTAAAAAAAATCTCTTCCCCCTCCTGATCAGGCACTGGTCTCCTGTTCGGGCAGCTGCTACTCTGCATGTCTGACACGCTCTCCACTATGACCTGATGAGCACAGCATCCGGTCCTAGTGCATGTCTTCATGTACTACGTTCTCACACGGTGTGCATCAGGACGTAGTGGAGAGTGAGCTGCAAAGTAGCAAGGGTGCCCGATCAGGAAAAAATATCTGAGCATGGGGTGGAGAGTGAGCCAGCCTGACTGCTTCCCAGCTCCACTGCAAGAACCGCACTGGAACAAGCAAAGAGCCACATGTGGCTCAAGAGCCACAGGTTAGCTACCCCTGGTCTAGTGCATTATGTGTAGGTTTTCTATTTGCTTTGATTTGCTTTCTTAGCATGATTTGTATTACACAACCGGATCTAATATGAGCATTATGTAGACATAACCATTATGAAACCGTTGACGGCACACACTCCCCATAACCCCCGCTCTGCAGATTAGAAGAAAGCGATTATGTAACAGCAGATAACCGCTGACAAATTACTTTAATCCATACACAGGACGCCCTGCATCTGATACGGTATACACAAGACTACAGGGTCTCAGTACACGGCCTTTAGTTTTGTGGCGATTGCTACATTTATAAGCTGATAAAAATGCACTAATACGTCTGTATTTAATAGACTGGGTGGGAAACAGCCCCTGATCAGTGATTTATCCTGCTGTAAAGTACATAGAGCTGAAGGAGAAAAGCTGTTGCCAGGCGCCGCTTATCTCTGGGAGAAGAAGAATCAATAAGGATATCTATAGTAGTCACACTGGCAGGGATGCAGCATGTATTAGCGTACAGTTTTCCTTTCTGAAATACTATTACCCCCTGTGTGAATATAGCCTGTATGTGTGTAAGGAGTGAGTACACTGTATGTGTGTAAGGAGTGAGTACACTGTATGTGTGTAAGGAGTGAGTACACTGTATATGTGTGTAAGGAGTGAGCACACTGTATATGTGTGTAAGGAGTGAGCACACTGTATATGTGTGTAAGGAGTGAGCACACTGTATACGTGTGTAAGGAGTGAGCACACTGTATGTGTGTAAGGAGTGAGCACACTGTATATGTGTGTAAGGAGTGAGTACACTGTATGTGTGTAAGGAGTGAGTACACTGTATATGTGTAAGGAGTGAGTACACTGCATGTGTGTAAGGAGTGAGTACACTGTATATGTGTAAGGAGTGAGCACACTGTATATGTGTAAGGAGTGAGTACACTGTATACGTGTAAGGAGTGAGTACACTGTATATGTGTAAGGAGTGAGTACACTGTATATGTATAAGGAGTGAGTACACTGTATATGTGTAAGGAGTGAGTACACTGTATGCGTGTAAGAAGTGAGCACACTGTGTGTGTGTAAGGAATGAGTACACTGTATGTGTGTAAGGAGTGAGTACACTGTATATGTGTAAGGAGTGAGTATACTGTATGTGTGTAAGGAGTGAGTACACTGTGTAGGAGTACACTGTATACATATGATTATGTTAGATAATTGCTACATGTGCACTAATAATTACATATTACATAGTATGAGATATGATTTTTCATATTCTGTAGGTGATGGTACATCAGAGCTAGTGAGAAAATCAGCTTGTAAACAGTGAGCCTTACAGGTTTAAAGGGAATCTGTCATAGTGAGCACAGTGTGTGATCTGCAGGCACTGTGTTATAGAGCAGGAGGAGCTGAGCAGACTGATATATAGTTTTTCTGGGGAAAGATTCAATAAAACCTGTATTTTATACATTTAAATTCCTGCTTATTCTGGGATTTGAAGTCACGGAGGCGGTCCTATCAGTGTATACAGAGAGAGCTGTCAATCACTGATAGGACCGCCCCGTGGACTTCAAAGCCCAGAATGAGCAGGAATTTAAATGTATAAAATACAGGTTTTACTGAATCTTTCCCCAGAAAACTATATATCAGTCTGCTCAGCTCCTCCTGCTCTATAACACAGTGCCTACAGATCAGACACCATGTTCATCAACCTGACAGGTTCCCTTTAACAGAAAGCATGTTACCATATAGACTTATTAACAATCTATACAGGAATACTCGTCCAGAAGCCCAGGATCCCGTGTGACTCATCGTAAGATCCAATATTCTAATTCTATTCTGTGTTGATCTAAATGTTAAGTTATTCCAAGTCTACATTGTCATCCGGTAACCCGGGGAGAGCGTCAGCTGCTCTAGTCATGGGAACGTGAACACAGCTTTTTTTTTTTTTTTTGACTTGAAGCTCAATTTCCCAACATCTCCTCAAACGTCCCCTATCCTTGTACAAGATGATGACAGTCGAGCCATAAATCATCTGCATTATGCGTTCAGTATGTCAACATATTGGATATCAATTGCTCAACCGGTCTCCGGAGGTCACTTTGAGTAACACAATTTCGCTTTGACCCTGAAGAAACTTACCCTGGGTTCAGACCTGAGCGTTCTTAAAACGCGCGTTTTTGTCGCGCGTATTTCAGCGCGGTTTTGCCAATAGGAAACGCGCATTCGTACGCGCGTTCTTCTGATTGACTACTGTGGTGTCAATCACAAAACGCGCGACAAACGCCCCAAAAAAAGCTCAAGTACTTGTTTATGCGTCGGGCGTTTTACAGCACGTTCAAACGTGCTGTAAAACGCTCAAGTGAGAACCAGGGCCATAGGAAAGCATTGGTTGTCATGTGTTGAGCTTTTTACAGCGCGTCTGAACTTAGGGTTAGGGGGAGATTTATCACAGACCAGCGTTTTACACTGGTCTCTGATCTCCCCTGCAGGAAGATGCTCCTAATTTAGGATGAGGTGCAGGTCTTGTAACATATTAGGCGCAGTTCGAATGCTTAAACAAAAATTTTTGCCTCATTTACGCCGGAAATGGTGCAAACAAAGATAACTGTACTAGGCCTGCTCTTCCCTCCTGCGGCAAGCCCCCCCTATCTTCAGGAAAGTGAAGTGGACACCGGAAGAGGCTCCACTTGCAACATACACAAAAAAACTGTCATGTCAAGAATGATAAATTCCCCCCACATTGCTTTGTTCGGCTCACGTACAGTATATGGCGCTTTAATATGTCCAACCTCTGGAAAGTCACCTTCGTTCATAACTTCGGATCCATCTCCGTAGAATGTATGGGCTCCGAAAAGCCGAAAGTAATTGATTTTTACAGTGGAAAACCACTTTAAAATTTGAAACCGAACTCGCCTCCAGTTCAGAGGTACCAGTCAGAACTTCAGCAGAATTCGGTTTTAAAGTGGTTTTCCACTGTAAAAATCAATTACCGCATTACACGCATGACTTTGAGAATAACTGACTTCGGCTCGGCAGAGCCCATACTTTCTAATACTGTACAGAGACGGATCTCCGTACAGTATTAATTCAAGGTTATGAACGAAGCGACTTCGGATGTAACATCAGAAGCTCGCTTCACTCAACTCTAGTTGGCAAGAAGTAGGCTTAGAAATAGAAAGGAAGGACATCTAACCTCTCCGTTCTGCTGGATCCAAAAAACTGCCGCATAAAATTAGGAGAGAGTTATTTAAACTGAAAAATGAAAGTTGAAATCTGATTGGTTGCTAGGGGCAACTAAGCCAGTTTTCCTTTACACCAGTTTTCATAAATCTCCCCTAAAGTGTAGGAGGTTAGGGAGCAATAAACCACAATATCAGAAGAGATGGCATGCAGCGCAAAAACCAGAGAAATATGACAAGATTTTGAAAAAGATGCATTGTCTTTCTTAAATTAAGCAGTTAAATGTATTACAGTTATCAGCTTCCACCCATCTCCCCCCTTCTCTCCTCCTCCCTTTCCCACTCTATATCCTTTCTAGGATGTTACTATTTATGCTTTTGCATATCCTATGATTACACCACTTAATCATTATTGTATCATTTGTGTTTACTTTATACACTGATTGATATAAGTGTTCTGATCTCAAAAGAGTTGATTACAATTGTTGGATACTGTAATCATAAAAATTTTTATGAATAAAATCTTAATTTACAGAAGATGGGAATTCCCCTTTAACAGCTCTCCTCCTGCACCGGAGCTAAGAAAGTAGACGAGAGAGAGGCTCCAATATGGAGGGAAGGACAAAGATACGCTATCGGTTTTCCACACCCATAAAAATGTTCCCAATTCCCAGACGGTCCTTGTTTATTCCTCAAATTTGAGATTCTTGGCAAATACATTTTGTACAAAATTATTTGGGCCCGTCTGCCAAACGTCAAGGCGATCTCTGTAAGACGGGAACCTAACACTAAATACTACCTGTAATGCGCCAAAATGGACAACATAAAATTCAGGGAGTGCAGGTTCCACATGCATGCTGGGTCCACTGTGCTTTTTTTTTTTTTTTTTAACCATTTTTGGTGCCATAACGGCCTCCATTAAATCCAGGAATGCAGGTACCAACATGCAAGCTGAGCCCACTCTATACTTCTCCTGGTGCCAAATGGCTTCCAATAAATACAACGAGAGCAGGCTACAGCTTTAGGCCTAATTCACACGTCCGTAGTGTGTTTTGCGGAAACACGGATGCGGACATGTTCTATTTTTTTACGGAAACGCGGATGCGGAAATGCGGATGCAGACATCACATAGTGTGCTGTCCACATCCATTCCTGCCCCTTTGAAATGAATGGGTCTGCAACCCTTCCGCAAAATTGCGGATGGGATGCGGATCCATTTTGCGGACGTGTGAATTAGGCCTTATACTTACTCGAATTAAAATCAGCCTATGGGGCAGACAGACTGGTCAGGGGTGCAAGACCAACAGGAGTCAGCCACACGTCCAGCTCTAGTACAACTGCAAAAAAAGCGCAGGTGCACACTGCCATGACTAGGAACACGAAGAAAAAAATGACAATGCAACAGCACACTGCAGACAGAAATAAAGTACAGAAGTATAAAGTGGACCCAGCATGCATGTGGAACCTGCACTCCCTGAATTTTATGGTGGCCATTTTGGCACATTACAGGTAGTATTTAGTATTAGGTTCCCGTCTGATAGAGATTGCCTTGATGTTTGGCAGACGGGCCCAAATAATTTTGTACAAAGTGTATTTGCCAAGAATCTCAAATTTGCAAAATAAGGGTAGCATTAGTACCAGAATGTTTTCTATTAGGCCTCATGCACACGGACGTTGTTTTGGTCCGCGTCCGAGCCGCATATTTTGCGGCTCGGGCGCGGACCCATTCACTTCAATGGGTCCGCAAAAGATGCGGACAGCACTCTGTGTGCTGTCTGCATCCGTTGCTTCGTTCTATGGCCCCGCAAAAAAAAAAAAAATAGAGCATGTCCTATTCTTGTCCGTTTTGCGGACAAGAATAGGCATTTCTACAATGGGTCGCAGTTGTATTAGGCTTCGTTATAGAGATCGGTGCGGGTACCAGATGTCCTAGCGATATGTCCCCATTGTCTGAGATGGGAATACCCCTTTAACATCAGCAAACTCTATGCTCTCTCAGCGCTAGCGAGAGATTCATTATCACACATGCACTGCGGTGATGGAGCCCAGGGAGCAGGTCATGAGTGATGACTGACACATGTTTTTGTGGGTCACAACCAGGGTTCATGTGCAAAAAAAAAAATTGTGTCAGTCATCAACTAGGATCATGTGCAAAATGTGCAGCACGTCACCCAGGAATTGACTGGAGCATCATTTGACCAGGTGCCCGGTAGGCAAAATAATTCATGGAAAAGTTGTTATTCTTACGAAGGGGGGAGCTTTGACATTTAATAAATCCTTTAAATAAAACGTGAATATTTCTATGACAAAGGGCTTTCTATAATATCCCTTCCCGGACACTGGTATAAATATACACTAGATCTGTGCACATACCAAGTCATGACTGAATTGTTTCATTTGAAAGTAGAAGAAAGTTTATGGATGTTGCAATACATAGCAATAGTCCGCCTCGCCCCATCATTTAGCAGACAGATCACAGCAGGATAATCACTCCAATCTGGTTACGCGCCAGGCCAAGCATGTGACACTGTGAAAGCTCATGTAAGTCCACAATTGTTACCCCTGATCACGTGCAATTACAACAGAGGCTTTCAAAAATGAATGGCCATTGTAAACCCAGAGTGAATGTCTGTGATGGTGTACAATAAGGGGTTAATGCTGCATCGTCCAAACATTTAGCATGGGGGCCGACAGCTCATACAGATATCCGTCCACATGATGTGTACTCTGCATATTCTGTTCATATAATCGCTGTATACATTTTGCAATGGGTAGGGGTTAACAGAAGAATAGTGCTGGAGCAGAGTAGTCAGAATTGTTGGAAACTTGCAATCAGTGGTGTACATAGAGAAGTAAGGGCCCCATAGCAAGGATCAAAATAGGCCCCCACACAGGACAGATGGGTTTCTGCCTAAACCCCTTTAATTGACCCTTGGGACATTTTTACACTGCCTTATTTGCTAAAGTTGTTCCTTTAGGCCTCTTTCACACGGGCGTCATGTTTGACGTCCGGATAAGAGGCGGGTGCGTTGCGGGAAAATGCGCAATGAGAAAAATAGGCATGTTTGGTACTCAGACCCGAACTTCATCACTGAAGTTCGGGTTTGGGTTGAGTATTCTGTATATTTTATTATTTTCCCTTATAACATGGTTATAAGGGAAAATAATAGCATTCTCACTACAGAATGCTTAGTAAAATGTGGATTAAGGGATTCAAAATAAAAAAAATAAACTCACCTTATTCACTTGATCTCGTAGTTGCGATCTCTTCTCTCTTCTTAAAGCATAAGCTGCCGGCTAAAGGACCTGTGATGACGTCACTGCGGTCATCACATGGTCCAATCACATGGTCCATCACGCTGGCAGCTAATGCTTGAAGAAGAGAGAAGAGATCGGCAACTACGCAATTAAGTGAATAAGGTGAGTTTATATTTTTTATTTTTAACCCCTTAATGCACATTTTACTAAGCATTCTGTATTGAGAATGCTATTATTTCCCCTTATAACCATGTTATAAGGGAAAATAATAAAGATCGGGTCCAGTCTCTTAGCAACCTTGCTGGAAAATCGGACTGCATCCGCACTTGACTGCGGATGCTTGCGATTTTTGCGCAGCCCCATTCACTTCTATGGGGCTTGTGTTGCGTGAAAAACGCAGAATATAGAACATGCTGCGATTTTCACGCGACGCAGAAGTGATGCGTGAAAATCCCCGCTCATGTGCATAGCCCCATAGAAATGAATGGGTCCGGATTCAGTGCGGGTGCTATGCATTCACGTCACGCATTGCACCCGCGCGGAAAACTCGCCCATGTGAAAGGGGCCTTAGAGGGTAGAGCCCTGATTAAGTTTTCACCACCAGTAGAAGAGGAGATAATCCCAACTAAGACTGGGCCCCCTCTTGCCTTGGGCCCCATAGCAGTCCCATGGTCTGCGAGCTATGGTAGTTACGCCCCTGCTTGCAATTTAATATTTAAGGCTACTTTCACAATTGCGTTTGTAATTCCGGATCTCAATACCCGAATTAAACGGATCAGTTTTGGTTTCGCAGGATGCATCCGTTCCGTTAGGATGTGGTTCTGTGAAATCAAAACAGAAAGTAAAACTAAACACATTGAAAAAGTCAATGGGTGACGGTTGTTAGCTCCCAAAAAATGGATCTATCACTATTAACTTAGGGTACTTTCACACTTGCGTTAAAGTTTTCCGGTATTAAGTTCCGTCCTAGGGGCTCAATACCGGAAAAAACTGATCAGTTTTATCCTAATGCATTCTAAATGGAGAGCAATCCGTTCAGGATGCATCAGGATGTCTTCAGTTCAGTCACTCTTATGGTATTTGGCCGGAGAAAATACTGCAGCACGCTCAGTCCAAAATTCCGGAACACTTGCCAGGATCTGCATTATTTTCCATTGAAATGCATTATTGCTGGATCCGGCACCAAGTGTTCTGGCAAAACGGATCCGGTTATCCAGTCTGCTCATGCGCAGACCTTTAATAATGGGTAGCGTCTCATTAGTACGCTACCTTAGTCATTTTCTAAAAAAAGGGGAGTGGTGGGGGAGAGGCCATCAGTAAATGACACCAAGAAATTGAGAGTCTGGAGTACATGTCAGTCTAGACGCACAGACCGCCGGAGGATGCGTCATAAATTAAGTGCACCCTCCAGCTGCGCAGTGTATATCAAAGGCAAGTATAAAGCGCTTGTCTTTGATAAATTACTCCAAATGAGTTTTTACACTGCACAAAAACCTGTCCCTATGACACCAGCCTTAGACCTGCCCTATTGTATCACGCTAGTTGCATAATAATGTAATAAGTAATGGTAGACAGAGCAATGTGTAATAAAGGCATTCATTGTGAGGGTAAACTGTATGAGTGATGTCATCATATGCTGGGTTACATAATAAGAAACTTATATAATAATAAATTGTAAAAAAATAATAATAATAAATATTGACCAATCATCTTAGTGACAGGAGAGTACAAACCAACTTTCTCCTGGCCACTGCATTGATTTGATATCCATCCTTCATGGGAACAAAGTCCTACAGAGAAATCCTAGAGAAGGAGAGCAGATGCTCAAAAACAAGGTACCGGCTGGAACTGGCAATTGAGCCCACACATAATCAGGTATGAAACCTTGTTAATGACTAAACGATATGCCATAAAAAATAAAACTTGGGAATATTTTATTAAAGTGTAACTGTCATATTTTTTTATTTGCTAGTTTATTAGAGCTAGGCAAGTAGACCTGAGTTAGTCTGTCAATGATTGTCAAAAGATCTGTAATTAGCTTATAATAACTGCTTTCATTAATGTCCTCTGTCCCTTTCCACTGCTTCATTAGAAGATCGTTACTGGGGCTTGTCTGTCTTCCCTTTAGTATAAACAGAAGACAGAGGGGCGGTCCTTCACACTGCATGCCTGCATTAGGCTTCAGGGTGAGGAGGCGTGTCTCTCAGTAATCCAATCTGATTGGCTGGCAGGGAGCTGCTGGAAAGCCGTTTTGGCCTCAGAGAAGTGACAGAGGAGCCATCTTGAGAAGGTCCTCATATTGTAAACGTTTAAACAGCCGTAACTAAGGGAAAAACTCAAGGAAAACAGTGGTATGTAAAGAAACTAAAGACTTGAGAATGCTGCTGCTGCATATACTGTACATCACCATTTCGTTTTCCGTTCTTCTATAATTTAAGAATCCCCTTATGCTCAGTTACGCATATTTTGCATCCATTTAAGGCTACTTTAACATTTGCGTTTTCAATTCCGGTTTTGAGATCCAGCAGATGATCTCAAAATCAGAACTAAATGCTTCAGTTTTGTCCCCAGTCATTGTCAATGGGGACAAAACTGATTAGGATGCATTATTTATTTATTATACTTAAAGCGAACCTGTCACCGGATTTTTACATCTAAAACGGCTCACAGTACCTTACAGATCTTGTTCTTGTACTTTCCAAGCTGGTGTCATATGTAATTATGCCCTTAGTATTCTTGAAAAAATGACTTTATAAAGTGCTGGTCCCATGCGTCTGCAGTCACGGCAGAAGTCAAGGAGGCAGACCCTCCGTGACTGCAGACAGTGACTCCCCCGCCATAATCCCGCCTCTCATCCCTGTGATAGACAGTTCTCCCCAACAGCCGGGACCGCGCATGTATCGGGCGCATGCGCCCTTGCTCACTTCGCAAGTGCGATCCCGAGCAGCGCGATCCCCTCTCTCAATCGCGCCTGCGCAGTCCAGTCCCCCGACGCCGGCCGGCTTTTTTTTCTAATGTCGCTCTTGAGAAATCTCTCTCGCGATTGAGAAAGGGGATCGCGCTTCCTCGGCATGATGCTCGGGATCGCGCTTGCAAAGTGGGCAAGGGCGCATGCGCCCCGATACAAGCGCGGTCCCGGTTGTTGGGGAGAACTGTCTATCACAGGGATGAGAGGCGGGGTTATGGCGGGGGAGTCACTGTCTGCAGTCACGGAGGGTCTGCCTCCTTGACTTCTGCCGTGACTGCAGACGCATGGGACCAGCACTTTATAAAGTCATTTTTTTCAAGAATACTAAGGGCATAATTACATATGACACCAGCTTGGAAAGTACAAGAACAAGATCTGTAAGGTACTGTGAGCCGTTTTAGATGTAAAAATCCGATGACAGGTTCGCTTTAATTATATAGCGCTGACAGACATTAGTATCCAACTGTCCCCAATGGGGCTCGTAATCTAAGGTCCCCATCAGTCTGTCTTTGGAGTGTGGGAGGAAACTGGAGAAAATGGAGGAAACCCAAGCAAACACGGGGGGAACATACAAACTCCATGCAGATGTTGTACTTGGTCAGATTTGAACCTAGAATCCCAGTGCTGCAAGGCACTAGTGATAACCACCGAGCCACCGTGCTGCCAAGTATGCATCCGTTCCGTTTTGGTGCCAGACACAAAACCGATGCAAGCTGCGGTTTTGTGTCTGTTTTGTGAAACATGGTTAGCGAAAAAACTGGATTCAGCTCCCATTGACTTACAATGATTTTCATACTGTTGTTCGGTTTTTATTTAAGACAACCGGCCAAACAGAAAATAAAGTCCTAAATATATGTCTAAAATAACGCATCTCGCCTATCCCACAGGCGACCTTGATTAGGTGGTACATATAGCTGTGCGCGCTCTTCCTCTCATTGGTTGTTTGGTGCACATAGAGGTAACTAGAAGCAACACACTATATGTGTAGCGTCTGCGCTCCTGAATGTAGATGCCCAACGACATAGGTAGGTTTAGAGTAGGTCCTGACTGAGACCACCTTGGCGCTGGTAGGCGGGCACAGATGTGTTTTTGATCAAAATATACTGACTGAGAGTCTCAGATTTTATCATATCACAGTGAGGGCTTAGTCCATATACAAGGTTTGCACCTATTGTGGTAGTGCATTATTTTCTGTGATTTTTCTTTTATAAACGTAGCCATGTACATCCGCATATTCAGTTATTACATTGTGCAGGATTTTATTTTTTAAATAACGGATCTCAGACTGAAATGGCTAAAATGAATGCAAAATGGGCATAACGGCGCATAACGGATGCTTATAATGCCGGATACTTTTTTTTTTAAATTATTATTTCTCCTCTTCTGACGGATCAGAAGAATGGAAAACGAAATAGTGATGTGAACCTGACCTAAAACTGAAATACCAAGATTTTCTCAGACTCCTTTTGCCTACTCAACGCCATGGTCTTCCCTGCAAAACTACATGAAGATCAGCACAAAAAAAAAAAAAAAAAAAATACACTGCCGTGTGCATGTACCCAATAGTGTTGTGCTGTGATCGTGAGGTCCTGGGGGAGCCTCCTATGTTGACCCCTCACACTGTAATTAATCTACTCCCGTTCAAAAACTGCATGCATGAATCCAACCTTGGGGTCTGTTCACACGGCGGTTTTTCACTTTTAATGCCGTGGACCTGCTCATGGTTCAGCCCCATTGAATAGAGCTAAAACAGTGAGGGGGACACTTGTTGCGACACCGTGCCAAGTATGAACGCTCATTCCTGAATGTCACCTCGTGTAAGCGTGGCAATGATCATTTGATGAACAAGCAAACACGTGTTTGTCGGTTGAACACATCGGTAAAAGGGCTCTAAAACGCACCAGAGGCCCCTGTAAGCGAACACAAGCCCCTCCTGTTATAGAAATATCATCAGAGTAATGGGACAGATATACCGGGTTAGTGCACCAGAATTCTACCACATTTAGGGCTCATGCACAATATGCGGGCACCGGCCGTGTGCACCCATTCACTTGAATGGGTCCACGATCCAGAAAGTCTGATGCGGATCGGAGGCACGGAACCCAACAGAAGCACTACGCAGTGCTTCCGTGGGGTTCCTGTTCGTGCCCCCACACCGCAAAAAAAAAAAACAGAACATGTTCTATTTTTCTGCGGTGCGGATGGATCACAGACTCAGTCAAGTTGAATGGGTCTGGATCCATCTGCGGAATCCGCACGGATGTTGCCCATTTATTAGAGGGCGCAAATTGCGGTCCCCAATGCACAGAACGGCAGATCAACGGCTGTGTGCATGAGGCCTTAGGGCCCGTTCACTTGACTGAAAAACACGCTTACAAAAAAAAAAACCGGCGAGGAATCCACATCGTTTTTCAGCGCCAAAAAAATCGTGTGTTTTTTCGTGCAGTTTTTGATGCGTCTTTTTTTTTTTTAACCAGTGGGTTCAATACAAAGCTGAATTTTCAGCTTGAGGTTTTTAAAGCAGATCTGCACAAAAAACGTGCGGAAAATGCACAAAAAATGCATGGACTTACATGGAGCTGTTTTTCTCCTAATCAATTCAATAGGAGATTTAGCGCTGATTTTTCCCCACGATAGGGCATGCTGCTTCTTTTTCACACGTGTTAAAAAAAGATTTTGAGTCAGAAACGCTTCACAATCAGCGCCACAAAACTCAGTGTGAACTGGCCCTTATTATCCATTGGCACCTTGCAGGAAAATGTACAGACTGGAGAGTGTCAGTTTAAGCTAGCGGTACCTGTGGACAAATCTATGCTCACCTGCTCCCTACTGCTCTGTTCTGGACTTCTAATCCCCGACTGTCAACTTCCGCACAGAAGGGGTCACGTGCACTGCTGCAGCCAATGACTGGGCCCCCAAGCTTCACTTAACCCAGCAATGATGTGCTGGTTAGGGACATGTTACTGCTGAGGCCAGTCACTGGTTGCAGCAGTGCACATTCGTACAGACGTTGAGAGATGAGGACGTGAATGCAAGTGAAGACAGCCCGAACGGAGCGGTAGGGAGCAGGCGAGTGTGGATTTGTGCTCCAGTACTACTGGTTGGGGGCATATGAACTGCTTGCCGACCGCCCGTTAAGTATATACATCTGGGTGGTCCACATGGATGCTTTCACAGGTCCATGCAGAGATTGCAGCTGCAGGAGCCATCTGTCAGTGACCACAGGACTCCCCACATTTTTTCACCGTCCCTGCCTTCCACATGAGAGCTGCATACAGGGGTCAGGAAGAAAGCAATGGCTTCATGCTCCGGTCCCAGTGGTCATACGGTACAGGCTCACCGAGGGCTGTATTCCTTCTGCCTCCTATGTCATGAGAAATCGGCAAAGTGAAGTCCGAGACTTCGGAGAAGACCTGTAGTGTAATGAACAGGAAGCAGCACTATCGTGGAGCAGTGCCTTCTCTTCAAACAGCTGATTGCCGGGGGTGCTGGTTGTCGGACCCCCGCCGATCAGATATTGACGACCTATCCTGGGAATAAGTCATCAATGAAAAAATAACCCTGCAAAACACCTTTCAAGATGGATTTTTCTGCGACTGTCGTGTTACAGTCGCAGCATGTTGCAATGCGACACCATAGACTCCTATTATAAAAATTGTCGCGCGACATTGGTGCGACAAAATGTCACGCGACAAATGTTGCAGTGAAGTTGTGCCCTATTTGTCGCGTGACAAATGTCATTGTGTAAACGTACCCTTAGAAGTAGGGCGGATTCACACGACCGCGCTCGGTCCGTGAAACATGTTCCATGTGTCGGCCACATCTCCCCTGACTCTGACCCAAACTCATTGCGTCATAGTGCTGTATGGTACAGTCAGTTCCTATCTGATCTACTGTACCGTGCTCACATCATCCGTGTGAGTAAAGTACACTGGACCCACAATCAGATAGGAACTAGTGCATCATAAATCACTACAGTTCAGGTCAGGGGAGCCGCGGTCAGTTTCCCGGACTAATATGGCGTACACTGGAATGTAGCACTATTGTTTTTCTCATGGATTTTCTATCAATTAGTGCTAAAACAACCTCTGTTCCCCCAATATGAGCAGCATAGCCATACCACTGCAGAACCTACTCGCACCGGTGTGTGTAATGTATGAAAAGTATTTCTCACAGACTAGCCCCCTAATAGCAGCTTTACACACAGACACTGAGAATGCACGCAGATGTAGCAGAGCTGAAGGTGATCACTTTAGAGACTCACGGCAAGTACAGAAGATAGAGAACTCCAGCGTCCAGTCAGGATAAAACAAGAAAGGCTTATGCCTATCAACCGATTCTAGGTCTTTGGCCTCGTTCACATTTCCATTTTTCACTGACATGCGCTATCTGCATTTTCCATGGACGGCAGACGTAACCATTGATTTTAATGCATTTGTTCACATAGGAACCTGACAAGCTCAGCTCTGCTACATCTGCAATAAAAGGATCTGCACCCAAAACACAGAACTGGTCTGACAGGAATACAGCTGTCACAAGACTCCTCTGTAGTAGGGCCAGTAGTCGTGGTGTGAGCTACAGGTGCCCCAAACTATGTGCCCACCCGCAGCCCCTGCCCAGGTCTCCCATCACACAGTGTGATACTTACAGTGGGTGTATAAGTGCACGCTCCTCTCTCTGTCTTGTCACTGCTCTGTCACCACTACACCTTGTGCAGCTGATTTTTCCTACATCAGCTCTGCTATACCGCCCACTGTCCCAGCATGCACCAGCAACAAACACTGCTTAAAGGGGCAGCAGCTCAGCTGTACTTAAAGTGGCAATGTCATGTGCAGGGATACAAGTGAACATTACACCTGCTTCCAACCAACAAGATAGTGCAGGCCCCGCTCAGTCTCTGATGGAAATCACTGACCAAACACTAATGTGTGAACAAGGCCTAAGGGCTCATGCACACGACCGTATGGCTTTTCCAGTATTTTGCGGTTCGCAAAAAACAGATCCGAAAATAATACAGACGACATCCCTGTGCATTCCGTTTTTTGCGGAACAGAACAGCTGGCCCCTGATAGAACAGTACTATCCTTGTCCGTTATGCGGACAATAAGGCCTCTTGCACACAAACTTTTTTTTTCTGTTTACGTTCCATTTTTTGCGTTCCATATATGGAACCATTCATTTCAATGGATCCACAAATAACAAAGGAAAGTTCTCCGTATGCCTTCAGTTTTTTTTATTTCCGTTTTTCCGTTCCGTTCAAAGATAGAACATGTCCTATTATTGTCCGCATAATGGAGAATGATAGTACTGTTCTATCAGAGGACAGCTGTTCCGTTACGCAACAAACGGAATGCACACAGACGTCATCTGTATTTTCTTCAGATCCGTTTTTTTCAGACCGCAAAATACTGAAAAAGCCATACGGTCGTGTGCAAGAGGCCTGATAGGATGTTCTATCTTTGAACGGAACGGAAAAACGGAAACAGAATGCATATGTAGTACCTTGCGTTTTTTTTTCTTGAGGATCCATTGAAATTAATGGTTCCGTATACGGTCCGTATACGGAACGCAAAAAAACGGAACGTAAACGGAAAATACATACGGTCGTGTGCATTAGCCCTAAAAAAGACAACCCAAAACAAAGTTAAGGTGCCGTAGAACAGTCAGAGTGCCACCGTAACCCTGGGTTCAGACCTGAGCGTTCTTGAAACGCGCGTTTTACGCGCACATATTTCAGCGCGTTTTTGCAAATAGGAAACGCGCGTTCGTACGCGCGTTCTTGTGATTGACTACTGTGGTGTCAATCACAAAACGCGCGACAAACGCCCCAAAAAAAGCTCAAGTACTTGTTTATGCGTCGGGCGTTTTACAGCACGTTCAAACGCGCTGTAAAACGCTCAAGTGAGAACCAGGGCCATAGGAAAGCATTGGTTTTCATGTGTTGAGCGTTTTACAGCGCGTTTGAACGCGCTGTAAAACGCTCAGGTGTGAACTTAGGGTAAGAGTGCGTCCGCATGGGATGTAAGATACAGTGGTAAAGTTTGCTGCAGATTTTTTCGCCGATCTGTGGCAAAAACTGCAGGATTTCGCTGCAGAAATGGCTGTGGGTTTCACCTTCTGCATTGCAAAGTGTCAAATCCTCGGTGGAGAGCTATGACTACTTTTTTTAGGCATCAAATGGAGGAAATTTCTTCTTCCATTGAAAAAAAAAAAAAAACTGTGTGTGAAACTGCCCTTAGGGCATCTTAGGGTGCTTTCACACTTGCGTTCTGAGGATCCGGCAGGCACTTCCGTCCCGCCGGATCCATCAGAACGCAAGTCGCCTGAAAGCATTTAAAAAAAAAATGATCAGGATCCTGATCAGTCTTCGAAATGCTTTCAGATTACCATGGCAGCCAGGACGCTACTGAAGTCCTGGCTGCCATGGTACTCCGCAGCAGTGTACTTACCTGCACTGCGGCCACCGGGCGCTCCTTCATGATGTCACAGCCTAGGTCCCCGCAGCGCATAGATCAATGCGCCGCCCGGACCTGCGACGTCATGAAGAAGCGCCCGGGGGCCGCAGTGCAGGTAAGTACACTGCTGCAGAGTACTTACCATGGCAGCCAGGACTTCAGTAGCATCCTGGCTGCCATGGTAACCGATCGATGTTTAGCTTAATTCCAGATCAGGATTAATGCACTTCAATGGGCATTAATTCCGGATCCGGCGTTACGGCAAGTCCTCCGGATTTTCGACCGTAGGAAAATCCGCAGCATGCTGTGGATTTTTCTCTGGCCAAAAAACTTTTGGGTACTGAACGGATGACATCCTGATGCATCCTGAACTGATTTCTCTCCATACAGAAAGCAATGGCCGGACTGAAGGGGGCGAAGCCCTTAAAGGGAGGCCCTCATGACGGGGGGTTTGGTTAGGGAGCCCCAGGGGGTCGTCGGATTGGTTAGCATTAGGTAAAGGGGGGGTAGAAAGGGGGGCGCAGTGGGTTAGGATTGGCTAATTTGAGTAAGGGGGGGAGGTGTTAAGGGGTTAAGTACAGGAGTGAGGGAGAAGGAGGACACCATTTTAGCTTGTGGGAGAAGCTCCCGCCCGCCCTCCCTGGCTTTGGGGTTAGGTTGGGTTGGATGGGCGAGGTAGGTTTGGGGGGGTTTTTTGCTCTTGTCACGGCGGCTATAGGCAGCGGGGGTCCTTGGAGTCGGTCACTGTGGAACTGGAGGACATTGGGGGGGCCCAGCAGAGGGGGCTGGACTCCCGTGGGAGAGAGCTGTTGTGATGGATTGAAGGGGGGAGCCATGCGGTGGTGTCTCTGAGCTGGGGGTAACGGCTGGAGGCAAATTGGCTCACCCCGGGCCGGCAGCTCGAGGTTTTGGGGCTTCAAGGACCTCCCTCCATTAGGGTTGTTATTGTTATGGTTATTTACGGTTATTTATGGTTATTTATGGTTATTTATGTAGTTTGTTAATAAACGGCTGCTGTGGCCATTACATTCCAAACTGTGGTCTGAGTCTTATGTGGGTCGGTGGGGGCTAAAAGGGGAATGTAGTGGTATGGGTAATAGGGTGGGGGTGGAAGGCAGAATGGTGCAGTTAGGTAAAGAAAGGGGGCGGACATTACATAACCAATACCCTCGTCATGCATTAGGATAATCCTGATCAGTAGTTTTCCGGCATAGAGCCCCGGCGACGGAACTCTAGGACGGAAAACAAAAACGCTAGTGTGAAAGTACCCTAAGGCCCCTTTCACACGGGCGAGTTTTCCGCGCGGGTGCAATGCGTGAGGAGGACGCATTGCACCCGCACTGAATCCGGACCCATTCATTTCTATGGGGCTGTGCACATGAGCGGTGATTTTCACGCATCACTTCTGCGTTGCATGAAAATCGCAGCATGTTCTATATTCTGCGTTTTCCATGCAACGCAGGCCCCGTAGAAGTGAATGGGGCTGCGGGAAAATCGCAAGCATCCGCAAGCAAGTGCGGATGCGTTGCGATTTTCCCGCATGGTTGCTTAGCAACGGGAACCAATCTCTATTATTTCCTTATAACATGGTTATAAGGAAATAATAGCATTCTAATAAAGAATGCATTGTAAATGAGTGGAAGGTTAAAAATAATAAAGTTAACTTACCTTAGCCACTTGATCGCGTAGTCGCGATCTGTCCTCTCTTCCTGCAGCATCTAAGATCTGCAGGACCTGTGATGACGTCACATCACATGGTCCAATCACATGGTCCATCTTACCATGGTGATGGACCATGTGATTGGACCATGTGATGTGACGTCATCACAGGTCCTTTAGATCATAGATGCTGCAGAGAAGAGGAAAGATCGCTGATCACGCGATCAAGTGGCTAAGGTAAGTTAACTTTTATTATTTTAACCCCTTCCACTTCATTTTACAATGCATTCTTTATTAAGAATGCTATTATTTCCCCTTATAACCATGTTATAAGGGAAAATAATCAATTCTCCAGAAGACCCGAAACCGAACTTCAGTGATGAAGTCCAGCTTCGGGTCTGGGTACCAAACATGGCGATTTTTCTCACGCGCGTGCAAAACGCGTTACAAACGTTTGCACCCGCGCGGGAAAAACGCGCATATTCCCACAACGCACCCGTCTCTTATCCGGGCGTCAAACATGACGCCCTTGTGAAAGAGGCCTAAGGCTGTGTTCACACTTAGGCTTCTTTCACATGAGCGTGATGGATTGGCTCCGGATGCGTTCAGTGAAACTTGCACCATTTTGCAAGAACGTTCAGTCAGTTTTGTCTGCATCCGTTGCTCCATTCCGTGGCCCCACAAAAATTATAGATCATGTCCTATTCTTGTCTGTTTTGTGGACAAGAATAGGCCTTTTCTATAATGGGCTGTCTGTTCCGTTCCGCAAATTGCGGAAGGCACATGGGCGGCATCCGTGTTTTGTGGATCTGCAATTTGCGGAACGCAAAACACAGCACGTGTGCAAGAGGCCTAACAGTACCAGACAGAGCAAGCCGATATGCTGGCAAAAGAGCTATTGTCTGTGTCCACATAAGGCTACATGCACACGACCGTGGTCCGCCAAAACAAACAGATGACATCCGTATGCCATCCGTTTTTTTTTTTGCGGATCCATTGTAACAATGCTTAAAACGGACAAGAATAGGACATGTTTTTTTGCAGGACTACGGAACGGACATACGGATGCGGATAGCACACGGTGTGCTGTCTGCATTTTTTGCGGACCCAGTGAAATAAATGGGTCTGCATCCTATCTGCAAAAAAAAAAAACGGAATCGCCACGGGAAACAAAATACGTTTGCGTGCATGAGGCCTAACAGGTACACCGTACACCGGTGGGATTCAGAGTTTGACAGCTCATTATCGAACCTTCCTATTGCCGTATTTCAGCATGAAGATCTCTGATAAACTGTATTGAGCGTTGCTTGTTGCAATGCTCGTCATCACGTTGCTCTTTTGATCTGTTGGACCTGTGTTATTAGAACTTTGGGTCACGTTCACATAGGACAGTTTTTGTGCTAATTTTAACATTTTTTTTTTCAGGCCAAAACCAGTCATTTATGCCTAAAACTGGCCGATGGGACATCTTTATGCCGTTTTCAAACTTACGCTTTAGGAGATTTTCCCAGAGTTCACATTGATCATCTCCCCTCTGGAGAGTCAAGGGATTTTTTTTTTGAGGAAAGAAGCCATGATTTTGTAATTCTGGACAACCCCTTTAAAACATGGTTAATTGATGGGTCCCCACAACTAGGACGCCCATGACACCCTTGCAGTTGGAGATCAAAAAACTGTATAGCATTAGGCCCCATATGAAATTTGTAAATGCCCCCCAGATAAGATTCCAAACCAGGCCCCAGTTCAGACAAACCTCTCCCCATAAAACTGACCACTCTTTGTTCCTGTTTTTTGCCCTACACACAGGTCCTGACACCAGGCAGCATCGGGACCTTGTGTGCTGGCCTCTGAAGGCCCTCTAGACTATGGGGCCCAGTTGCAATTGTAACTGCTTTAGTTATGTCACTATTTATCATCTGGTTAGGTCGTGTATGTGTTTTAAAGTAAAGAAAACCTATGATAACTATATAATCTTTGTGGGTTAGGATATAATGAGGCTAATGGTGGTTTGGCATAAAGTAGCATACCTTAATCCCATTTCATTTAAACCAAAAAGCTCCAGGATTTCTGATGCAGAGCTCTACATCCACTGGTTTCCTTCAGTCACCTCTAGGGGAAGCTCATTGCAAACAGATCATTACAGCTCCCATTGAACTGAGTAATAGATTAGTATGCCCTCTTGTGGTGTAAGAAAGAATTTAAAATGAAAATTGTCCAAAGCCTAGTTCACGTCAGTGAGACTGCCGACAACTGGCACACCGCATTCAAACCTGTTCCTGGCTTACCAGTAAACACCAAAACCAGTTTTGTGGGTGAAGGGTCGGTCACAGCTTTATTTCAAATCTCCCTTTTTTATTTTTTTTATTTATAAACACCAACCATTGTTCCGGAGCTAACTACACTGGAACTCTCAGCTACTGACACCCCTCCACTGCCCAAATCAGTGTCTGCAGTCTAAAACGCCTACGCGACCTGCTGTGGCATTAAGCATTTCCATAAGTGATTGTGAGCCCAAACCAGAAACCAGATTCTTTGTGTATGCAGGCCCACTTTTGTCAAAAGGCGAGTATCTATGAGGGCGGCTGACCTATGGGGGGGGCCAGCAGTTTCAGCCTCATAGGCCTTACACCACTAGGCGGCCTTACACCACTAGGCCAGAAGCCTATGACGCAGTAAAACGGTTCAGGAGATCGTGATGCCATCACCGTCCCTACTGTGCCAGAGCTCGCGGGATGACATCACAACACAGGCGTTTGTGATCACTTGTGAGCAGTCTGGGAACACAATTAATATGGGCAGGACTATTTGTGTAGCACTATTATTTCTGCAGTGGAGCCAAGCAAGCACAGTATTGCAGCTAGGGTTGCCACCCGGCCGGTAGCTCACCGGCCAAGCCGATAATTTAATGCCTTTGCCGGCGGCGGTTATTTTCTTCTACCAGCAATTATAAATGCCAGTATTTTATTATATGGACTGTTACTAATGAGCGCTTCCATTGTGCAGCGCTCATTAGTACAGCCTTTAACTCCCGCCCATCCCCCACTTGTGTTAAGAAAAAAAAAAAAACTCCCCTCATCCATTTGATCGCACTCTGTGCTCACTGGAAGCTCAGGACAGGACATGCGAAACGTCATCATGCTGGAGCGCAGGTCCTGTCCTTCCAGTGAGCAGCGAGTGTTCACAGTGGTGCGATCAAATGGATGAGGGGAGTTTTTTTTTTTTAGCTGCACAAGCAGAGAAGGGGGCACTAATTGGGGGCATTATTAATTTTGGAGCACACTATTGGGGGCATTATTAATTCTGTGGGGCGCTAATGGAGGCATTACTCTTACGGGGGGCACTAATGGGGGAATTATTAATTCTGGGGGCACTAATGGAGGCATTACTATTACTGGGGGCAGTAATGGGGGGCATTATCAATTCTGTGGGGCACTAATGGAGGCATTACTATTACTGAGGGCACTAATGGGGGGCATTATCAATTCTGGGGGGCACTAATGGAGGCATTACTATTACTGAGGGCACTAATCGGGGGCATTATCAATTCTGCGGGGCACTAATGGAGGCATTAATATTACTAGTGGCACAAACATAGAAGATTCTTTACAGTAAGAGCAGTGTGACTATGGAACTCTCTGCCTGAGGAGGTGGTGATGGTGAGTTTACTAAAAGAGTTCAAAAGGGGCCTGGATGTATTTCTGGAGTGTAATAAAATTACAGTTTATAGCTACTAGAGATGGGTCATTGATCCAGGGAGTTATTCTGATTGCCTGATTGGAGTAGGGAAGGAATTTTTTACTCCCCCTAAGTGGGGAAAATTGGCTTCTACCTCACAGGTTTTTTTTTTTTGCCTTCCTCTGGATCAACTTGCAGGATGACAGGCCGAACTGGATGGACAAATGTCTTTTTTCGGCCTTATGTACTATGTTACTATGTAATGGGGGCATTATTAATTCTTGGGGGCACTAATGGGGGGCATTCTCAATTCTGGGGGGCACTAATGGCGGCATTAATATTACTGGGGGCAATTAATAATGGGAGCCACGTTATGACATAGCGACTTAAAGGCTATGTACACCTTTGGGGGCACTTTCTTTATATTATTGCATTGTACTTCTTTTGAGCTAAAGATTATTTTTCAATTGGTCTTTATTAACAATATGGAATCCTTTTTTCTGTACAGAGCTGAGATGCTCTAGTAGCACTTTTTGGATTTTCTGTCTTTTCCGTCAGACCAGGAGCAGACGGACTTCTTATCTCTGCTTTCTAGCATTATAAACACTCATTAAAGCTCAATCCTTATCTCACTGATAAGAATGTGGCTTACATAAGTGTTTATGACCTCTTAATAGTTTAGAGTTAAGGGTTATTAGATGACTGGCACAAAGTGAAAGTACCACAGCTAGAAAAACAGTTAAACCTTTGTGACAGAATGGCTCAATATTTTTAATAAAGGCCAAATGAAAATATGATTTTTAGCCAAAAATGAGTAAAATGCAATCATAACAAAAAATTGCCTCCAAAAGGTGTACACAGCCTTTAGCACCCTGTGTTAAGCCATGACCCCACAACCACACCCCCTTTGGGTGTGACTTAACTTGGCCGGTATTTTTTGCTGGGAAAGGTAGCAACCCTAGTAGCAGCAGGATGATGATTTGGGGCACCAGAAGGGGGGGGATGATGGAAAAGTGAGGAATCTAACATGTCTGTTTGTCAAACTCTGCAGAGACGAGAGGCAGCTGGAAGAAGTTATCAAGGTGGTCTGCTGGTATGGAGGCATCACGGGATGTAAGAGGTATGTGGTGCTGTATTACCTTGTATGTAATGTCCATCTATTTCAATTTTTGACTTAGGCAGCAGAAGACTAGAATAGGCCCTGTGGGTGTGTGTAACCTTTTTAGCATTTTTCTATTATTTCTCCTAAGGTTTTATTGCCTGGTGAGCACTATTATGTCCATCCCTACCATAAGACTCCTTGTGTACTGTACCCTGAATTGTGCAGCACTGATCACGTGTCCAGTCTGTCTATAATACAGTCAGTTCTCAAGGCCTAAATCTGTCAGGACTTCATCACATCTAATTGCATCATATGTAATTGCATACAGCTAACACATGACACCGTTTTCTTTATGGGACTGTGAAGAAATGTCCACGGCTGTAGTATAGAACATGACTTATATAACCACATGACTGTGTTTGCTAAATGACAGTCACCAAAGTGGCGTGAGGGATGTCCTATTACCTGTTGATAGTAGTCACAAGCCTGGTGACATCATCCAGGTACTCAGCATGTTACCTGCATTATCATGTAAAGTATTGTGTACATGGGAAACTGTGAGTCATAGCAGCATGACAGCTACTAAAAGAAAAACCAGATACCAGATTCCTAAGCAAATATCATGTGATGAGTGCCCGGCCTCACCCCTCATCCGGGGCAACCATGAAGTAAACTTCAGAGATAAAGTTAATATTTTACCTAAACGATCGTATAAAATAAGGGATAGACCTACAAGTCATGTATCTGTCTATATATTCTATCTATCCGTCTATCTGTCTATGATCTATCATCTACAGTATTTATCTATCGATCTAATATCTGTCTATCTATCATCGAATATCTATTCATGTAATATATGTCTGTCTATCATCTAATATTTATCAATCTAATATCTATCTATCTATCTATCTATCTATCTATCTATCTATCTATCTATCTATCTGTCTATGGTCAACCAAGTGATATAATTTTCTAAGGTTTTGGTCACACTTTGACATCTCCACTCTTTATACCCTTTCAGTGTGCAACACTGTAAGAATGTCCTCTTAGTTCCCCTGACACAGTATGAAGCTCCCTTAGTGCCTCTTCACACAGGATGGTGTCCCCCATGCAGTATGATGCCCACACAAAAAATGCCCCTTAAGTGCACCCACATTGTAGAAAGTTCTCATAAGTTCCCCCCATACAGAGGGATGCCTTAAAGGGCCCGCATAGTATGATGCCTTCATAAGTGCCACAATACAGAGTGATACCCTAAAAGTTCCCCCCACAAAATATAAGGCCCCCATAAGTGCCCCCCACATACAGTATGAGGCCCCAAAAAGTTTCCTTATACACACCGATACCCCCTAAGTTTAAATACTCACCCATCCCACTTGCCCATGATGAGCAGTGCAGAGCAGGACTCTCTGGTCTTGAGTCTATTTTGTCTGTGGCCTGGTGCAGCAGGCACAATGGTGTCACTGTACTGCGCCTGCACCAAACCACCAGCAGCAGTGGAGCAGGGAGTTGACTGCATCCTTCTTTACCATTGTGTTCAACTGTATGTTTGTCCTGAGGACACATGTAGAGTTGAAGTTGGGACAAACGGCAGCCTTCCCAAGACCGCGACAGAGGCTGTAACTCAGAACTGTCCTTCAGGATCTGGGATGGTTGGGAGGCATGAATAAAAGGGGTTATCCGATCCTTGAAATGCCCCTCATGTGCCCGGGCCCCTCACACACAATGTACTTCCCGCGTCACTTCTAAAGCCCGCACGGCTGCCGCTGCATCTCCCTGTCGCACAGATGAAAATATCATGCGTTGGGTGGGGGACAACCAATGGCAGGAAGTGACGGGGACGAGCCTCCCTAGTATCGCGGATGATGCTAGGGAGACTTGTTCCTGTCACCGCCTACCATTGGCTGCCTAAAACCCCCACCACCCCCGACGCCGGATGTTATCATCCGCGCGATAGGGAGTTGCAGTGGTGGCTGTGTGGGGGCTTCAGAAGCGACGCAGGTGCCGGGGAGCCAGGTAAGTACATTGTGTGTGTGGGGGCTTTTCAGGGATCGGATGATCCCTTTAAGAACCTCCCTAAAAGAGACAGATATGAAGTGAACAAATTGGTGTCAGTGGTGATAGATTAAGTATGTAAATCTGTTTTCCCTTTTTTTTTTTGGCCCCTTCTCTCTCTCTCTCTCTCTCCATAATGGGGTTTTTTGGGGTGGGTTGGGTGGATGGTGGGGAATGAAGTATGTGATATGTAATGTTAATGATTATATTTTGTATTTGAAAATGCATAAATAAAGAAAAAAAAAATCTGTTTTCCCTTAATCCCGTCAGCAGCACAATATGGGGAAATCTATGTCCTGTGATAGGACGGATGGAAATTTTTATGAAACTAACAACTATAATCGAATCACTAAAACTCCACACCTTGTGTAATTTTATTAACAGACTAGCAACATAGGGAGACAGCCTTGTGCTGCTGACAGAACTATGGGAAAATAGATTTACTTAATAAATCAAAAACTTCACTTATGTTCCTTACAGCAGCACAATATGTAAATTAAGAAAAATCCCCTAGGGAGGGATTTTCTGTACTGAACTTACAAAAGATTTCCCGTAAGCCTCAAGTGAAGATCTGTCACACAACCTGTAGTGAGAAATAAAAGTATTAGGAGTGAACCAGGATATTTCAGAGTAAATCTTTTCCACTGAAATCAGAGATCATTCTGCCAAGGACGTGATCTAGTGGAAGTGGTGAGGGTAGATCCAAATTTACCTTTAAGTAGATTGAGGATATATTGAACAAGCAATGGAAGCTCTAGTAGTTTTATGATCCTTATTAGGACCGAATCGTTGCGGAGGCAGTGAGACAGGTCCAAGAAGCTCCAGTGAGTCTTATCCTGTGACAAGCTGTCCTGAGAGAGCACAGGAAGAGAAATCACTTTATTGATGTTGGTAAAAGATGAAACTTTAGGTCTGAAGGATGAGAGAAAACTTAGTATGACTTTATCTTGTAGAAATACACAGTCGAGTTGCATTATTATGACCACTTCCTACTTTTGAGGGCAGCAGCGCATAGCTCATGAAGGAAGTCATGTGTGGTGAGCTGGTTTGTTGGGTATATAGGTGTGCAATGGGCTGTTTGCACACATATCCTTCGTTGGTGTCATGGGTATAAGTGGCGATTTATCAGAGTTGAAAAAACAGATGATTATTGACTTTAAGGCCAAGGGTGGCGGTATTTCTGAACCTGATAGAATGTGACTGGGCACACTCAGAAAGCCCGGACCATAAGGAAGTATGTATAAACTTATATATTTTATTCGATGATCTAAATTAATTAAGATAACAACAGTGATTGGCAGTAAAAGATTAAAAGCTACAATGTAAACATATGGTATTGATGATCGCACTTTGGATGATACAAATAGCTAAAGCAACAACCGGTATTGCCGTGCTCCACTGTGCAAATGTTCACATTAACAATGTCTGGTGGATATGAGCACTAATAGCATAGCAATATCGGCTTGTTACTGTACAAATAAAATTGAGTAAAATAGCAGTAAGTTATAAATTGCCAATGGAACTGAACTGCGCAGAATGGCACTATTGGAGCCAAAAGTTACACACAGATAAAAATTGTTCCACCAGGGATCCTAAGTTCTTTCAAACCAATGTGGATTGGAGAGATCTCCTAAAGTTTTGGCCAGTGGACTCTTGTCATAGATCCATACACCGGCAAGTGTATCAAAAAAGGATCCCTCTTGTGGTATAGTTCAGGTCCGGAGCGGTGTCCCGTCACTACTAAATAAAGTACAAGCTGTAACTACCAAAGTGTGGGGTAAATCCAACCCGACCGCAGGGTAACTCTGTCCCCTTCGTTGTGGTGCCGTCTCCACCTCGATCTCGGGGGTCTCACTCTGTAGTGGCGGGCCTCCGGTCAGCGATATCCCGTTAGGGTAGCACGTGTTACCTCTCTTTCGCCCGGCGTCCGCACGGTTTTCTACAGAAAGTAGTGAGAGTATACCCTTTCGGTTCAATACAGTGAGGGATCTTTCTTGTGCAGTCTTTAATTACAGGGAAAATACACCATACGCGTTTCGGGGTTTTACACTTCACCCCTTCCTCAGTGGCGGCCTTTTACACTTCACCCCTTCCTCAGTGGCGGCCTTTTACACTTCACCCCTTCCTCAGTGGCGGCCGTTTTACACTTCACCCCTTCCTCAGTGGCGGCCTTTTTACACTTCACCCCTTCCTCAGTGGCATACCCCGAAATGCGTATGGTGTATTTTCCCTGTAATTAAAGACTGCACAAGAAGGATCCCTCACTGTATTGAACCGAAAGGGTACACTCTCACTACTTTCTGTAGAAAACCGTGCGGACGCCTGGCGAAAGAGAGGTAACACGTGCTACCCTAACGGGATATCGCTGACCGGAGGCCTGCCACTACAGAGTGAGACCCCCGAGATCGAGGTGGAGACGGCACCACAACGAGGGGACAGAGTTACCCTGTGGTCGGGTAAGATCTACCCTATACAGTGGAGCAGCTCACCGCCAAAAAGAACCACAGGACTACCAGAAGTGTGTCTAAAACAAGAGTTCAGCGAACCCCACTGTGTATGGGGCTCCGAAGCAGATGGATGTTCACTGCATCTGCTAACAAAGTTACATCGGCAGAAAAGGCTTCAATTTTCTAAGCAGTATCGGAATTGGACCTCCACTGATTGACAAAGGGTTGATTTCTCCAGTGAGTCACATTTTCTGCTTCATTGAACAGATGGATGTTAGCGTATCAGACGAGAAGCATCAGGAAACAAACACCCTGCAACCGTTGCTGGAAGAACACAAGCTAGTGGTGTCAGCGTTATGGTCTGGGGAATGTTTTTATGGTATTCTCTGGGCCCACTCATCCACGTGGGAGGCACTCTCAACTGATTTGGTTATGAATCTATCTTTGCAGATCATGTACACCCATTCATGCTGGTTGTCATCCCTGGGGCGCATGGGACCTTCCAGCAAGACAATGCGACATGCGACACAGCTAGAAATGTCCGACAATGTGCATCAAGCATCCATGGGACCACCTTGGTCATCATGTTCACTGTATAGATCCTCCTCCACACACGTTCCATCAGCTATGGGATGCACTTCAGTCAGCATGACTCCAGATACCTGTGAAAACCTACCAGGACTTACGTACTGAATCCCTCCCAGCCTGTCTAGTTGATGTCTGTATATACATGGCAGTTACTCTGGATTTTAGCTGGTGGTCACAATAATGTGACTCGTCTAGGGCTGAAACCATTACTCGAACTAATCGACACATTTTTTGCATCGATGATTCGTTTGTGCCATGTGACCATGGAGTGTGAGTAAAGAGCTTGCTATTACTCATGCTCCATGGTCACCCACCTGTCCGCACAGCGCTGCTCTGAATCCTGATGTACACACATCGCCAGGACACAGTGCACGTAAGCACACAGTATGGAAGGATGGAAGATCTCTGGAGTGTCGGCAGTGCCCCTACAGGAAAGGTAAGTATTTTAGTTCACTGGCGCTGCAGCTGGGCACTGATGGCTACGAGGGGAAGTGGGGGAACTGATGGCAGTGGGGGCAAGCTGATGGCACTGGGGGGAGAGCTGGTGGCATTGGTGGGGGAACTAATGGCACTGGGAGGGGGAGCAACTGATTAAATGGGAAGCTGGTGGCACTGGAGGAAACTGATGGCACTGGGGGAGCTGGTGGCACTTCTGGAGGAACTAATGGCATTGGAAGGGGTAACTGATGGCTCTGGGGGAGCTGGTGGCACTGGGGGAGGAACTAATGGCACTAAAGGGGAAACTGATGGCATGGGGGGGGGGGGGAGACTGGTGGCAGGGGAGCTGATGAGTTTTTATAGAAAATTCTTTTAATTAGCTTTTTCTTATTAGAGTTCTCGATTAATTGTTGGAATAAATGGTAGAATACTTGATCACTAAAATAATCGATAGCTGCAGACCTAGACTCGTCTATGTAGAATGTACAGGGTCAAAAGGATTGAGAGCTTGTAGTTCGCTCACTATCTTGGCAGATGTCACTGCTAGGAAGAAGGTTACCCTCCAAGAGAGATAAGCTAGAGAACATTCTTCTACTGGCTCAAATGGGGAACTACATAACCCCCAAGAACTATAGGGAGATCTCTGGAGGATACTGGGTGTAATATTATAGGCCTAATTTTGGTGATCACCTTCAGAATCTTCTTACATGCTGAGCGAGATGAATCCTGACTCCTGTATGAGTTGGATAATGCAGCCATTTGGACTGGAAGGACTGAGGCCATTTTCCAACCCTTGCTGAAGAAATTCCAGAATATCAAGAGTTGTAGAAAAATCTGTAAACAACCTTCTGGTTGTGCACCAATGTAAAAAACAGATCTAATCCTGGAATAGATTCTAGAAGAAAAATCTCAGGACTGAGTGAAGGTATCTATAAGGCCTTCAGACAATCTTTGGGATCTTAGAAGGGCCCTATCAACCTCCATGCTGTCAGCCTCCAGTTGCAAAGTTTTTTGCACTTGAGATTGGCCTATGACAACAGATCGATCCTTAGGGGAAGAACCCAGAACTGAGCCTGACTTACGTGCATCAAGAGGGAGAATCAAGATCTCTTGGGCCAATATGGAATCACAGCTGCATATAAAGCTGTTCACAACCTGTGCCCTCCTTATATCTCTCACCTGCTTTCCTGATACATCCCCACACACAATCTCAAATCCTCACAGGACCTCCTCCTCTGTTCTCTTATCTGATCTTCACACAATCGTCTACAAGATTTTTCATGTGCTATCTCAGAACTTGATGGAAGAGAACTTTCCACAGAAGTCTAGATGCTTTGAACCATTAGTTGTATCCAGTTGTGCTCCCCAGCCTAGCTGAGAGGCATCCATGGTAATGAATCTCCATGTTATTGGGGCTAATGATCTCCCACTGGGTAGATGTTTCCACCATTCTAGAGATTGGAGAGAAGACAGAGAGAGATGACAATACCTTTCCAGACTGTTTGAAACTTGTCCCAATTCGATAGGAATTCCCACTGTAGAGGTCACATGTGGAATCAAGACCAAGGAACAGCTTCTATGGAGGCACTCATTAGACATGGGAGTCTGGAGACTGTCTATAAAGATAGCGTCCTGGTAGACTGTTACTCCTTGAAGGATTCTCTCAATTCAAGGAGGAGAAAGAGATATAGTTGTTTCCTCTAAATCCATTATATGTCCCAAGAACTGGATGGAAGTGGATGGGATTATCATCAATTTCTGCCAATTTACGATCCATCCTACATCTTTTAGGAAACATAGGGTCATATAGAGAGGCCCTCAGACATTCTTCCTATCTGCACAATGAAAAAAACAACCAAGAGGCAGACTGGCACTACTGGAACTGCTCTGCATATGCTGCTGTCAGTGCTTGGATCTCTAGTTCCACATACTCCTTAGCAGGGATCTCAAGTCTCTTGGACGTTCAGGGAGTCTCCTGCTATTAGATAGCAGCTCCCTGATGCCCGCATGAGAAACAATATATCCCAGAAAGCAGGGCTCGAGCCCAGGGGGAACGGCGTTCCTGCACTTTTTTCACAGCAGGAACGCTGTTCCTGTTCAGAGCAAAAGGACTAGGAAGCAGTGAAGGCTCTGTACTCACCGCTTCCTGGTCCTCGGCTGTTGGCTCTGCGCACAGAAGTGAGTTGCTCTGTGACCTCACGCTGTGCGCAGCCTTCACAGCAAACCCAATAGCAGCAGAAGAGGAGCGGCGGCGTCCAGGAGCAGAAGAGGGTAAGTGTTTTTTTTTTTTTTATATTTTATGGACTGGTGAGAGGCACTGACTGGGGGCTAATGGGGAGGCACTGTGGGCTGATAGAGAGGCACTGGGGGGCTGATGGAGAGGCACTGGGGGGCTGATGGAGAGGCACTGAAGGGCTGATGGAGAGGCACTGGAGGGCTGATGGAGAGACACTGGAGGGCTGATGGAGAGGCACTGAAGGGCTGATGGAGAGACACTGGAGGGCTGATGGAGAGGCACTGGGGGGCTGATGGAGAGGCACTAGGGGGCTGATGAGAGGCACTGGGGGGCTGATGAGAGGCACTGGGGGGCTGATGAGAGGCACTGGGGGGCTGATGAATGTAATAAAAAGTTCATGAAAAAGAAAACCTCTCTGAAATGAGAAGTGCACCTCCCTGAAATGAGTTTTCGCAGGTTGGGATGTCTGCCTTAGTGGTGATCTGAGTCTTTAAAGAGTCCATAAACAATGTGTAGTAGAGCATAACACAGCACTCACACAGGAGTAAAAATCTTCTTGCTTTATTGCTTTCTGCGGGTTACATAAACATGGACATGAACACCTAAGCAAGAGCTGTTTCGTGCATACCTGTACTTCGACTGCCTAGAAGTAGTCCAGATATGGCACAATGAAGACCACCTTTGTGAACTCAAAAGGAGTGTAGGGGTTCTGAAGGGCAGAGAGGTAAATTGAAAGTGTCTTACACTTTCTTTCATTTATTCAGCCACATGAAGGAATCTGAGTATATATTAGCTCTCAATATATTAATTTTGTTATGTTTTAATATGGGAGTAATAGCACGTAGAAAACTAACCACTGCAATACTGCAGAAAGACCACAAGGTGGAGTGAGAGCACACAGCAGGCAGAACACACAGAAGGCAGAAGTTCTTCAAAGAGAAAAGACAGGTAGAAAGAACCCTTCCCCTAATCACTCCAATCGAGATATGGACTTCCGAAAAAAGGAAGCCTATAACAAAGATTGTACCTGGAAAACAGAGAGTTACACTGCGCATGTGCTGAAATGCTGGCGCCTGCGCAGAATGAAGGGGAGAACTCTGAGCAAAGGAGCAATATGCAAAGCTCCAAGCCCAGAGGAAACTTGGCAGCAAGAACAGTGAACCTAAAAAGGGGAACTTAGGAGGATGCTTCTCGTACCACCACTTAAAGGTAACATATGTAACACATAAATAACACTTCTAACTAGGGTTGAGCGAACCCAAACTGTAAAGTTCGGGTTTTGGTACCCGGACCGAACCCGAACATTTCCGTAAAAGTTCCGGTTCGCGTTCGGTGTTCAGCGATTTAATGACCCTTGTTGAAAGACTACAAAAACCACACTACAACCATAAACGTTCCAATCAAATGCATCATATAACTTAAATAAGTATTGTAACTAATCTTAGAACGTTCCATTGTCATGTAATGGTGAAGCTCACAAAACCTAGAAGAACAGAAAACCACAAAAAAAAAGAGCTCAGAAAAGACCAGGTGTCAAAAAATATAAATTTTATTAATTCATCATACTGTCCAATAAATACCGTTTTAAAAGGGGAAAGGTGACAGAAGAAAGATACCATCCCGGCATATCACATCCACCACGTGATTCGATTAAATGTAAATAGCACAAATAACACAGAATACCTTAGCCGATGCCCAAAAAAAATTGGTACATGAGCGCTGCTATACCACAGATAACATATATCGAACTAAATAGTACATACTGTAATTATCAGTATGACCAGGACCAAAATCCCAAACAGTTGCATAAGTACCGCAGGTCACTGTAATCTTACTCACCAGTTTAGAGGGAGATGTGTTTGCCGGGATGGCGCTACCCCGACGCGCATTTCGGCATGCCAACTGTTTGGGATTTTGGTCCATGCCTACTACTAGCATGGCTGTGATTGGCCAGGGCAGCATGTGACCCAGCCTCTATATAAGCTGGAGTCACGTAGCGCCGCACGTCACGTCAGCTTTTACTAGTGTAGGGAGCCCAGTGCCCATGAGCCCAGTGCCACAGAGAAATAAGCTTTAATCGGTCTGTTTGTTAGGTGGGCATAGGCGACCATTTTTGCAAGTGCAGTGCACTTACAACTGCATGTGTGCCAGGGACATTACTTTAATCCTGTTCTGGTAGCTCAGTGGGCGACATCTAGCCATTTTTTAAGGACCTCTGCACTGCATATGTGCCAGGCGAAGGGAAAATAATATAGGTAATCAGTCTGTGACTTCATGGCCCCAGGGGGACGGGGGACGGGACATATCTACACTTTTTTCTGTGAACTACCCCTGTGCTGAATATCTGACAGGGAAAATCTATTCATTAAATCCATCTGTTAGATTCTTTTTTTGGCAGTCAATACCCCTGCGGCCTGCAGTGCATACCTGGCAGTAAAAATAATTCAATTACATTAGTCTGCGACATATTTGTGTGACCTAAAGTGATTTTTTCTCTTTCTGACACCGGCACTGCATATCTGACAGTCAGTCAAATAAAACCAGTAAATACTGCTATTACATTGTCTGTGGCACTTTTTGTGCTAGAAAGTAAATTTTTGGGCCTGCGCTGCATTTCTGACAGTCCAATAAAACCGTTAAATACTGCATTTACTTTTTTGGTTTAAAAAAGCACACTTTTTGTCCTAGATAATACATTTGCGGCCTGCTCTGCATTTCTGACAGTCCAATTAAACCGTTAAATACTGCAGTTATATTGTTGTTTGAAAAAAACACACTTTTTTGTGCTAGATAGTACATTTGCAGCCTGTGCTGCCTTTCTGAAAGTCCAATAAAACCGTTAAATACTGCATTTACATTGTTGGTAGAAAAATGTACACTTTTTGTTCTAGATAGTACATTTGCGGACTGCGCTGCATTTCTGACAGTCCAATAAAAACAATAAATACTGCATTTACATTTTTGGTTTAAAAAAGCACACTTTTTGTGCAAGTTAGTACATTTGCAGCCTGCGCTGCATTTCTGACAGTGAAAGAAATGCACTTAAATTCATCAGTTTCATTGTGTGTGAAAAAAACACCTTTTTTGGGCCATAAAGTACCTTTGCGGCCTGCACTGCATAGCAGACAGGGAAATTATTTTCTGTTCCATTGTTGGGTGACATTAACCCATTTTTGCCATTAAAAAAAAACTGATCTGCATAGGTGACAGGGAAATACATTTCTAAAATTGGTTTATTAAATTGGTGGTTGCTATTGAACCATTTCTGCCGTATACAAACCCCTGCTCTGCATAGGTGACAGGGACCTACATTTCTAAAATTCATCTGTTCCATTGGTGGGTGTCATTAACCCATTTTTGCAGGTGAAAAACCCTGAATCTCTGCATTGCTGACAGTGAACAAAATTTAGTAAAAACGTCTGTTACTTCGGTGGGTGACCGAAAAAAATGAGGAGAGCGTCAAATAACGGACTTTGCCCTGGTCGTGGTGCTGCTGGTGTTGGTGAAGCTCCTGTTGCAGGGAGAGGATGTGGTCGATCTGTGCCAGCTACACGCCCAAATGAAACATCTTCCTCAGGTGCGCGTAGACGACAGAGCCTTCAGCGTTATTTAGTAGGCCCGAATGGCGCTCTACGAATGGTGAGGCCAGAACAAGTACAGTCGCTAGTAGATTGGGTGGCTGACAGTGGCTCCAGTACCTTCACATTGTCTCCCACCCGGTCCATTGCTGAAAGCTCAGAGTTCCCAGGGCCATCCACCTAGCCCTGTCCCAGAAGTGGAAGAGATTGAGTGCACCGATGCCCAACCACTTATGTTTGAGGATGAGGACATGGGAAGACCACCGCAGCATGTCTCTGATGATGATGAAACACCGGTGACAACTGCTGCGGCTTTCTGCAGTGTGCAAACCGACTAGGAGGGCAGGAGTGAAGACTGGGTGGAAGATAATGTGGAGGACGATGAGGTCCTAGACCCCACATGGAATCAAGGTCATGCGAGTGACCTGTGCAGTTCGGAGGAAGAGGCGGTGGTCGCACAGAGCCACCATCACAGCAAAAGAGGGAGCAAGGTGCAAAAGAAGAGCGGCCATCCCCTAGACAGTACACTTGCTACTGCCCAGCGCATCTAGGGACCGAGCACAACAAAGCCAGCTCCAAGGAGTTCCCTAACGTGGCAGTTCTTCAGAGAATGTGCAGATGACAAGACACGAGTGGTTTGCACGCTGTGCAATCAGAGCCTGAAGCGAGGCATAAACGTTCTAAACCTGCTCACCACCTGCATGACTTAGGCATCTACTGTAAGTGCAAAGCACCAGCTGCAGTGGAATAAACACCTCCAAAACCAAGAAAGGTCTCGGGCTCCTCCTGCTCCCTCTTCTGCTGCAGTCTCAGCCTCTTCCTCCACCTCTGGAGTGACAGTGGCACCGGCCACCCCGCAAACAGAGGATGTGTCAGCAACGCCACCACGTCTGTCACCTTCAACAAGCAGCACCACAGTGTCCCATGGCAGCGTTCAGCTGTCTATCTTCCAAACACTGGCACAAAAGAGGAAGTACCCACCCGCGATCCCTGGCCCTGAATGCCAGAATTTTAAAATCCCTGGCCTGAAATGCTGTCATTCCGTTTGGTGGAGACGGAGAGTTTTAAAAACCTTATGGCTGTGGCTGTCCCACAGTACGTGGTTCCCAGCCGCCACTACTTTTCCAGGCGAGCCATGCCTTACCTGCACAAACAAGTGGGTGACAAAATCAGGTGTGCACTGTGCAATGCCATCTGTGGCAAGGTTCACATAACTACCGATACGTGGATCAGTAAGCATGGGCAGGGACGTTTTATCTCCCTAACAGCACACTGGCTAAATGCAGTGGCGGCTGGACCTGAGGCGGAAAGCTGTTTGGCGCCTCCGAGGATTGCAGGGCGATGGTGCAGAAATTCCTCAAAAACTATCCCGATATGTCAGAGCTGCTGCAGGAAGTGCGAGCCGTCTGTGTGCGCTTTCGGCGTTCTCACCCTGCTGCTGCTCGCCTGTGTGCGCTGCAGCGTAACTTCGGCCTCCCGCTCACCGCCTCATATGCGACGTGCCCACAAGGTGGAACTCCACCTTGCACATGCTGGAGAGCGATAGTGGAGTTTCAGCTGTAGCACGCACGGGTGAGTCGCTCTGCGGAACAGCACCACTTCACCGTCACTGAGTGGGCCTCCATGCGAGACCTGTGTGCCTTGTTGCGCTGTTTCGACTACTCCACCAACATGGCCAGTGTCGATGATGCCATTCTCAGCGTTACTATCCCACTTCTATGTCTCCTTGAAAAAATGCTTTGGGTGATAATGGAAGAGGATGTGACACAGGAGGAAGAGGGATCATTTCCACGGTTATCAGGCCAATCATTCACAAGTTGCTCAGAGGGTGGGTTCCTGCACCAACATAGGCCAGGTACACAATTGTCCAGCCAGGGCACAGTTCTGGAGGATGAGGAGGATGAGTAGGAGGAACCGTGTTCAAAGGGTGGCACCCAAAGCAGCTCATGGGCATCATTTGTGCATGGCTGGGGGGATATAGAGGACACAGACGATACACCTCCTACCGAGGACAGCTTGTCTTTGCCTCTGGGCAACCTGGCACACATGAGCGACTACATGCTGCAGTGCCTGCGCAACAACCGCCGAGTTGCCTACATTCTTACTTGTGCTGATTACTGGGTGGCCACCCTGATGGATCTCCGTTAAAAGGACAACGTGCCGTCTTGAATTCCCTGGAACTTCCCTGAACTGGAGCGTGATCAGAAGATGCGCGACTACAAGTGCACGCTGGTAGACGTGCTGCTGGTGGCATTCCCACCTGACAACGGGGCGAACCCGAACTTCCAGGTGTCCGCTCAACTCTACTTGTAACACTTGTTTGTAAGCCCTCGTGGGCAGTGTCCTCTCTCCTTCTGTACCAGTCTGTAACTCGTCTTGTTCATGCTTATTGCAATTTTCTTGATTATGTATGTACAACGCCATGAAATGAATGGCACTTTAATAATAAAGAATAAATACTTACAGTACCTTAGACAGTCACAACTTCCACCTGTCCTACCAGAGGAGGTAGGACTGAAAAAACAGGATTGGTGGACTTTTAGTGGTTCATTTACAGTTCATTCCATCAGTCCTATCAGCCTGCAGGGTGGAGATTTCCCCATATCTTGCTGATGTAAGGAAGTAAGTTAAACATTTTTCTATAGTGTCAGACTAGTTCATTTAATCAGTCCACCAGTAGAGGGCAGTCAAACATCATAAATAGGAACAAACTGGTCTGAAACATGTAGGTCTTTCCACACTGCCCTCTACAAATGCTGTAAGATATTTTCTATATTTTACAATATAATAATAAGACATTTAATTAATTAATAGTTGGATGTAAAAAAAGACTGTGCATTTGCACACATTTTTAAAAATAATTAAATATAAAAAAAATTAAAAAATAGCTGAGCACTGTGCTTGGTGCACTTCTCCATTCTCGGTGTAGGTGTGAGTCCTAGAGGTGGGTCCCACACCTATCAGACAATGGGTGCATATCCTAGCAATATGCCCCCATTGTCTGAGATGGGAATACCCCTTTAAGAATACAGTATCACACATAAAGGAGAAAAATTGCAAATAGTACAGTAATAATGGCTGGATTAGTTGGGATTGGAAGAACAAAATAACACCCAAAGGCTCAGTCATTTGAGCAATTTTCACTTCTCTGTGCTGGCTGAGTGTACAATGGACTGCACATGGACTGAACGCTGACACAGGTCAGATGCTCTTCACGGACCATCTCACCATGCACTGTTTTGGTCTGATTTTCACACTAGACTTGCCCACTTTGGGGGGGGGGATACTATATCTCCTTATAGAGAGCGCTTAATTGGCGCGAGGAGTCTTATAGTCCAGGCAAAAGGGCAAACATTGATTTATAGGATAGCTACCTAACATCAGACACTCGGCTTGCTATGAGCTCATTTGCATATCCTTTTCTTAGACTTGCCCATTGAAATCAATGGAAGCATGAATAAAACGGGCAGCACACAGACACCATCCACGTGTTATGGCCCATTTTTCACTGATGATGGCGGGAGACGATGGGACGGCATTTTTCTTTTTTTTTTTCCTAGATGTGAAAAACGGAAAACATATTGATGCCATATGGACAGCATACAGACCCCTGTAAGTTAGGTGGCTTCATTCACAGCACCGTTTTTCAGCACGGAGCAGATCACGTCCTATTTTGTTCCATGTCTCATGGAACACGGACCCAGAGACCTTTGCAGTCAATTGTTTCTGACGGTCTCCAGGTCTGCGTTGTACGTGGACATACAAACCTTGCAGCCATGCGGACGCCCAGAAAAATAAGGGGGGGGGGGGAATTAATCTGATATCTATGAATAATGGGGTTCTTTTCTATTAAAAGAATAAAGGAATTTAATAAAACATGTTTTTTTACCTTAATTTAGATCTGTTACTAAAAATGATATAATCTGTCTGATGATAGAGAGGGAAAGGCAGCATGTCTCTGGCTAATGTTCCTCAGGCAACATCATATGGGGTGGATGAATTGTCATTCTAGTTGAGGACACCAACGGCTTTATGAGATGTGACAGCCAGAAGCCGCTCCAGTCAGGGGGGAAATAAGATGCTTTGTCAGTATATACAGTACGTGACAGACCGTACCCTATGGAAATACCCTTAGGCACATGACGCTTAGTGCCCTATGGGACTACCGCTATCCAAATAAGTTGGTACCCTGTTTATCTACTGGTAAATGCTTACCTTATAAAGTGTCCTGTAAACGGTGCTGTTAACCACATATTACAGTCAGCAGGGGCCTAGCTAGCACTGACTGGGCCCCAGAGCAAGTGGGCTGATAAGATCCTTGGTAAGGCTTGACCACCTTAGGGTACTTTCACACTTGCGTTGGTGCGGATCCGTCTGTTTATTTGCACAGATGGATCCGCACCTATAATGCAAACGTTTGTATCTGTTCAGAGCGGATCCGTTTGCATTAGTTAAAAGAAAAATAACAAAGTCCAAAACGGATTCGTTTTGAATTACATTGAAAGTCAATGGGGAATGGATCCATTTTCAAATGCACCATGTTGTGTCATTGAAAACGGATCCGTCCCCATTTACTTACATTGTAATTCAAAACAGATCCGTTTGGCTCCGCCTCTTCAGACGGACACCAAAATGCTGCATGCTGCGTTTTGGTGTCCGCCTCCTAAACAGAATAGAAGCGGAACGGAGCCGAACTGATGCATTCTGAGCGGATCCTTATCCATTCAGAATGCATTGGGGCTGAACTGATCCGTTTTGAACCGTTTGTGAGAGCCCTGAAACGGATCTCACAAACGGAATCCAAAACGCTAGTGTGAAAGTAGCCTTACACTTTTAAACAAGAAGGACATATGGAACAGGGTTTTCTTTATTAGACAACCTATGTGTTATTTTATTTACTGGTTTCTTTTACACTTTTATGTGTAACAGAGGAAAGCCACTAATGGCAGCTATTAGTGTGCTCACAGCGGCTGTCATGAAAATCATATGTTAATCTGCAATTTTCTGTATTGTAAGTACAGTATAGAATTCCGGCTTTAAATAACATTCAGGGTCCACTGATGGCTGCTATTAGTGGTTTTCATCCAGGGTCTTCACAGCTGCGTGTGACTGTCCAGATGTCTGTGAAGGAGCTCAAACTGCAGCAGTGGATAAGAAAGTTATGTACATCTCTGTAACCACATTTCATTTTTATCCTTTAATATATCTGAAATCTAAAAAGAATTTCACAAATAGTCTAGATTAAAAACATCCTACCGTTTTGTGTCCCCAGCTGTTAGGCAGACCTATGTGTTTCCATGGTTACAGAGTACAAACACTGTGTAGTCTGATCCTGCACTCATAGGGCCAAGTTTATCGTTACACTTACATCTTAGGGTACTTTTACACTTGCGGCAGGATGGATCCGGCCGGAGATCGCCGGACTAAAAGTCGGACATGCAGGACTTTTAGTCCGGCGATCTCTGGCCCTGCAGTGCCGTGCTGTGCCGTAGCTCCGCCTCCCGCCCCATTATAGTCAATGGGGACGGAGCGGCAGCACGGCAGTGCGCGGCCACTTGCTGCAGGACAGATGCGGCAGGATGAATAGCCTGCCGGATCCGTCCTGCCGCAAGTGTAAAAGTACCCTTACTCCACTTTTACATATGCACAAAGTACCCTTTTGGCTACTCAGATTTATTAATGGTCCTTTAATACTGTGATAAATGTGGTTTGACGGTAGCAGTTTATCCGTCAGTAAGTGGCTTTACAAAAGTCGCACGTCTTTACAAAAAAGATAAGCATGGTCCCCCCCCCCTTGAGTGAACTTGCGCATTTTTTTGCGACTTTTTAAATGGTCGCAATAGTAAATTTGTCTAGAGATTCATTTGCATAAGAAAACACACCCACTTTCACAAAACTAGAGAGCTTAGTGCAGAGCTTGAAAAAGTCGCAAAAAATGCGCAATTTTACCGATTGCGCAATTTTTTTCGACTTTTTCACTCCATTAAAGTGACTTTAGCTAATGATAAATCTGGCCCATACTCTTCATCTAATACTTGTTGCTCTGATACATTTGGTTAGTTACCAAGGGTTAGAGGACAGGTACAAGGATATATAATTACTGCTCCAATTGCTCTCCTAGATTATCTTCAGCCTGGAAGCTCAAGGGGTATGTCCTTTCTGCTGCAGCTCTCTCCCTGTAACTGCCACAACTTCTAACATAAGATATGACTGGTGGCAGCTGAAGATTTAAAATGAATGTGTGCGACCAGCTCAGTGAGACGAACAAAAAATAAAGAAATGAGCGAACAGCAGGTGGCACTCCACCGATACATTTTATTGAATAGCTCACTGGCTACACTAAACTTTTAATTACGTGGAATTACAAAAGTATACAGATACAGGTCCTGGTTTCAAAAATGTAGAGTTTGTTTTGTAACACAAGCCCTTTAAGTTTTCTTATGTGGGCCTGTGATTTTTGTATGTATGAGAACAAGATAACAAGCCACTAGATTCTATTCTCTTTCATTGAGGTTGATATTTAGATGGATTATTACGACTGGTGGCATTAAAAAGGAGATTGTCACAAGTATGAAATGAAACATGAGCATCCAAAGAGAGTGTTTATGATGGAGGGTAGCAGAATGACACAGGAAAGTCTCAAGAGATGTATCTTGAGTTGCAGCACTGATAATTACACTCACTAAGCGGCTCATCCCTGACTCATACAATGGCTTTAACCGGTAGAAATGGGACCTTAATAAGTATGCAATTATGCAGAGTTTCATTAAGCTGAGATTCACTGGTGATGGTAAATGCACCTGAGACGTCAGACGATTAAAGTGATGCCGTGCCTTCAGTTTGCCATTTGAGGGGATTTGTGAATGTATAATAATAATAAATTTTTTCGCTGTAATCAACTTGAAAAACCGTTTCTAGTCATTCATTAGTTACACAACTCATCACTTTTATGCTTCTTTTCTACTTGCAATTCCACTCTCCTGTACCATCATGAGTACTGACTCTCCCTGCATTCCAGGTTGTGCCTTCATCAGTTTGTTGCTGGTTCCAGATATAGAAGACTTCCTAGGTGTACAAAAGGCGTACCATGAGTACAAGAAAACTGGGCATCATGTGGGGTTGATAGGCTGTTACATATTAGGCCTCTTGTGTGCAGGTGGTTTCCTATGGAGTCCTATAACTAAGAGCTGCAGGGAATGTAGTGCCGCTCGGATATGCCCCATCGGGTGCTGCATGTTAGAGACATTTCCACCTAGAAGCAATGCCACAGTGACATCAGAGGCATTCCTACAATAATGTTCCACAATCCTTTAAGGCCTTAAAGCAGTGGCGTACATAGCGAAGTAAGGGTCCCATAGCAAGGATCAAACCAGGCCTCCCACACCAGACAGAAGGGGTTCTGCCTAAACCCCTTTCGATGGCTCTTGGGCCATTTTTCCACTGCCTCATTTGCTAAACATTGTTCCTTTAGAGGGTAGAGTCCTGATTAGGTTTTCACCTCCAGTAGAAGAGGAGATAATCCCAACCAAGATTGGGCCCCCTCTTGCCTTGGGCCCCATAGCAGTCGCACGGTCTGCCGCTATGGTAGTTACACCCCTGCCTTAAAGGGTTTCTGTCATCAACTTTTGACATTATAAGCTGTCTGACATTAGCTATGTGCTAATGTCAGACCAGCTTGATAATGTCTTTTTTATAAAAATCGGATGTATATTTAGGCAGAAAAACTTACTTTTATAATATGTAAATTAGCCTCTAGGAGCAGGGGGGGCGTTGCCCTGCTCCTAGCGGCTCCGTCCGGCAACCTGCTGGCACGCTCCTTCTTACTTTGAGTGACAGTGCGGGGAAGCGATCCTCCTGCACTGTCTTCTTCTGAAATCCGGCGCAGGCGCGGTGAGCAGAGGACGCTGTGCCTGCTAATTCTAGCAAGCCAATCAGAAAGTTGGATGCGCAATGCGAAAATATTACTTTGCCTATTTTTGGCAATAAATAGAATAATAAGTTAGTATTCTATTTATTGAAAAAAATAGGTAAAGTAATATTTTCGCATTGAGCATCCAACTTAGAGCTGGGTACAGTCAAGTTTCCTAATTGGTTGGCTTGCTAGAATTAACCAATATAGAGAATATAGTGCTATATTCGTTCTATTCGTTAATTCTAGATAGCCAACTAATATGAAAGTTGACTTTATACCCCGTTCAAAGTTCAATTCACAATACGCGAATAATTAAATTGCATATTAATCGCGAAAAACAGAATAATGACAAATATTCGATTTCGAAGAATATTTGACGAAAATTCTATCGAATATTCGCAAAATAGCACAAAATCAAATATGGCAACTCCCGCTCATCACTAGTTACCACCACATTTTTCCAAAATGTGTTCATGGACTGTGTAAGATACTGCAGTCCATCCCGATTTACATGTGTGGGGCAGTTTTTAGAAAAAATGCATCTTTTACCAGCAAATTCACTGTTAAATCAGGCACATGGGAATCCTATCACTTTCACCCTTCAACCCCTATACAGAGATTTGGACTTCGCTGCAGGGGATTGCCAGACCACTACCTCCTAGAGTAGTCTCTATTTGGTTGACAGGTGACCTACAGGGGTCAAGAAACACCAGTGAAGAGCACAGAGGGATCAGGCAATACCACAGTCCGGACCCGGACGAGGTTAAGGCAATCAGAGTATGTGCAATCTCACAATCAGCCTGAGGTCAGGTCAGGCAGCTTAGGGTCAGTGGAGAGATTAGGCAGAGATCAGTTCAGGCATCCAAAGGTCAAATCTTGGAAACAGGCAGAAGTTTGTACACGGGCAGACAAACATATAACAGCATAACTTTGCTGGACACTAGGTGCCTTAAATACCCCAAGATGACCATTGGCTGATGAAGATTAGATTGCTCATATGCTGGCCCTTTAGGATCTGAGAGGAGCATGCGCATCTCACCTAAGAGGAGAGAGAGGCTGAGCTGACAAACAGGCAGTAGCTTCATGGAAAGACAGAGCTACCCTGCCATTGGCCCGCCAGGAAGAAGTGGAGAGCAGAAGGCAGTTCCAAGCTTCCGGGACTCAGAATACAGAGGAGGGTGAGCGGAGCAGCGGACTGTCACTGTAACAGCCCTTCCCCCTCCTCGATTGACAGGGCCAGGCAAGATGACTATGCAGAAACCTGGGCCTGTCAGTCACGAAGAAGAGGGAGGGGCTGGAGGGGAAGCAGGAGAAGCAAGGGTGCACAGAGTGGGTACATTCAACTGCTTATTTGCATGTGAATTAAAAGTAGTTTTTCTGTAGATTGAGTAAACGGATGGTTAAGTGAAAGGTATCATTGCATTCAGCTGAGCTAGCCCTACAAGGTATTGTGCCTCGTTTAAGAGTGACAAACTTCCCTTTAAGACCCCTTTTTCTTATCCTGGACATCCCCTTCAGTTGGTTTATGTAATGTGAGTGCCGGAATAAAAAGATTTGAACTGGTAAATGTAATATAGCTGTAAAAATGATTGCGTATCCTCAGAAAAGTGAACAGTTATGATTACCGCGTTTGGTCTTCTCTGAGAATAAACATTACTCTTTTTCTATAAATGAGAATCAAGTGGCTCAGAGGCATCTAATTAAATGACTGGATGATAGATGCCTTGCAGATATGTGGTGGAAAATCAAATTATGCTCGCTAGCAATCAGCCTTTTAATACTCGGTGTGAAATCACGGGCCTAATTGCTGACTTCAAATGTTTCATGGAATATTGAGAAAGCTGTGAAGGCATCACTTAATTTCCAATGAAATTTTTATATTTCGGATATGTACAATATTTCCCTAATTGAATTGATTGAACTTCTGTACGTAGGTGTTAGAAAGGATTTAGAAAACAATAAGATTATGCTAGTGTTAATTTACGGCTCCTTACTATACTCTGTGTAGCTCCATATTAAAGAGGTAATAGGATTCTCCTCCAGAAGCAATGCTTATGTGATATCTCTGTCATAGGACATTCAGGAGAAAACTCTGTATTTCTCCATATGAAATTGGAGGTATAACTAGGTACAATATGACCCCATAGAGTATTGCGGATGTTGTGTTACGACTCTGTACATCTTGGAGGTTGTAGAGAACCGACATTTTCCGTGTACTTGAGTTCTCATGTATTGCCTTCTTATATTTTAGGGTACTTTACTTTCACATTAGCATTAAACTTTTCCGGTATTGAGTTCCGTCCTCGGGGCTCAAAACCGGAAAAAAAAACTTCAGTTAATGCATTCTGAATGGAGAGAAATCTGTTCAGGATGCATCAGGATGTCTTCAGTTCAGTCACTAAACTGTGTTTTGGCCGGAGACAATACCGCAGCATGCTGCGGTATGATCTCCGTCCAAAATTCCGGAACACATGCAGGAATGTTGGATCCGGCATTCATTTCCATGCTCATGCGTATAGATGTCCTGAACTATTTGCCAACGAACATCGCATGTTCGCGTTTGCCACGGCGGGCGAACATATGCGATGTTCGGTCCGCCCCTATACATCATCATTGAGCAAACTTTGACCCTGTACCTCACAGTCAGCAGACACATTCCAGCCAATCAGCATACTCTCCCTCTCAGACCCTCCCACTTCCTATCAAAAAGCAAGGACAGCATCCATCTTAGATTCATTCTGAAGCTGCAGTACTAGTTAGAGCAGGGAGATTGCTGCTGCTGCTGAATTAATAGGGAAAGCGTTAGCTAGGCTAGTGTTCTGTGTCCATTCCAGTCCTCAAAGACTCATTGGCCTCTTTCACACGAGCGTGTCTGGATGCGTTGCGGATGCGTTCAGTGAAAGCTGTGCGATTTCACAGGCAAAGCCATTCAGTTTATGCCTGCGATTGCGTTCAGTTGTTCAGTTTTTTCCGCGCGGGTGCAATGCGTTTTGATGCGTTTTTCACGCTCGTGATAAAAAACTGAAGGTTTACAAACAACATCTCCTTGCAACCATTAGTGAAAAACGCAACGCACCCGCACTTGCTTGCGGATGCAATGCGTTTTTCACGCAGCCCCATTCACTTCTATGGGGCTAGGGCTGCGTGAAAAACGCAGAATATAGAACATGCTGCGATTTTCACGCAACGCACAAGTGATGCGTGAAAAAAAAAGCTAATGTACACAGACCCATTGAAATGAATGAGTCAGGATTCAGTGCAGATGCTGTGCCTTCACGTCATGCATTGCACCCGCGTGGAAAACTCGCTCGTGTGAAAGGGGCCATCTGCTGTAAGGACAATTGCAGTTGCCTGCCAGTGTGTGTCAGGCCCACAGACTGTACTGTGCCCACTGCCAGTGCCCACTACTCATATCGGGTAGCACAGTACCTTGCAGATAGAAAAATCATAAAATTTTTACTCTTTAATATAATTGCAGTTGCCTGCCAGTGTGTGTCAGGCCCACAGACTGTACTGTGCCCACTGCCCACCACTCATATAGGGTGTCACAGTACATTGCACGGCGCACGCGCAGTGACCTAAAATTCAAACAAAGCGGACTGAGCATGGCTCTTTTTCTATCTCCCGGTTCCAAAAATCTATTCACTACACCGGCCCTGGCCCTGATAAGGGACAAAACAGAGATTAAACTGATAGCAATAGTACTTAGTTAACACTAGTTCCATTGGTGGCAAATTCCATTGCAAGTGCCCCAAATTAGAAGGAAGCGGACAGAGCAAGCTTTTTTCTCGATCTCCCCATGCAAGGATTCAATTCAATACACGTCCCCTGATAGGGGACTTAACAAAGATTAAAATGGTAAGAATAGTAGTTCACACTATTTGTATTGGTGGCACAGTACATTGCGCGGTGCACACGCAGTGCCCCAAATTGGAAGTAAGAGGACCGACCAATCACCTTTTTCCATCTCCCGGTTCCTAAAATCTATTCGATACACGTCCCCTGATAGGGGACGTAACAGGGATTAAACTGATTGGAATAGTACTACTTAACACACCACTCATATAGGGGGGCACAGTACATTGCACGGCGCACGCGCAGTGCCCCAAATTGGAAGTAAGAGGACCGACCAATCACCTTTTTCCATCTCCCGGTTCCTAAAATCTATTCGATACACGTCCCCTGATAGGGGACATAACAGGGATTAAACTGATAGGAATAGTACTACTTAACACACCACTCATATAGGGTTGTACAGTACATTGCACGGCGCACGCGCAGTGCCCCAAATTGGAAGGAAGAGGACCGACCAACCATCTTTTTCCATCTCCCAGTTGCTAAAATCTATTCCATACACCGGCCCCTGATAGGGGACAAAACAGAGATTAAACTGGTAAGAACAGATTTTTTTAATTTAAAAAAAAAAGAGGACAGCCTCTGCGTAGCTGGGTATTTTTTGGCCCCGTTACTGAACGCTCATGCACAATGGCTTTAGGCGTCCTTTTGCGGAGGTGACAAACCTGGTCAGTCAAACCCAAGGCAACATCATCGACCTCATCCCATATGCGTTTTTTCTGGAGCGTGTCCTGCGAAGAGTGCTGGATCAGGCCGTAGATGAGCATGAAGAGGAAGAGTTGTGGTCACTATCACCACCAGAAGCAGCCTTGTTGTCGTCGATTGCTGGACCTGTGGCAACACAGAGAGAGGTGTCTGAAGAAGAGGAGTCAGAGGAGGAAGGTGGCTTTGAGGAGGTGGAAGACCAACCACAGCAGGCGTCCCAAGGGGTTTGTTGTCACATTTCGGGGACCCTTGGTGTTGCACGTGACTGGGTGGAGGAAGAGACCTTCAATGACGTCAGTGAGGACAAGGAACGGGACATGGCTAGCTTGATATCCAACCTTGTGCACATGGGGAGTTTGCGGTTGTGCAAATGGACTGTTTGCGGTTGTTTGTGGTGCGTTAAACGGGGAGTTTGGTCTGTCAGAGTTTGGTCTGTCACTGTGAAGCGGGCGTAACCCTTACACTACCTGATCGATACAACATAATAACTGATCGTATGCACACACTGGGTGTTTTAAAGCACGTTATTCCAAACAATTTAGGAATGTTAGGTGATTTATGCCCTTTATGGATTAAAACCCGACTCTGCGTCAACTACGTAATTTTCCATGGGAGTTTTGCCATGGATCCCCCTCTGGCATGCTACAGTCCAGGTGTTAGTCCCCTTGAAACAACTTTTTCATCACTACTGTAGTCAGAAAGAGTCCCTGTGGGTTTTAAAATTCTCCTGCCTATTGAAGTCTATGGAGGTTCGCCCAGTTAGCCCGTTCGCGAACATTTGCGGATCCGTTATTACAATGCATTTTTCTGACTGATCAGGTATTTTTCAGACCTGATCAGTCTGAAAAATGCCTGATCAGTCATAAAAAAATGACATGCATTTGCATACAGTTTGCCTGATCAGGCAGGCAGTTCAGGCAACAGATTTGCCTGCCGGAATCAAACAACGCAAGTGTGAAAGTACCCTAATCTTGGATCAAGGCTTATGGACACAGGAATACATGTGAATTCCATGCCTTTTTCATGTAACAGAACATAAAGGCCCCAATTTATTGAGACTTGAATTTTATGCGCCAGTTTTAGTAATGACGGTGGCTTGTTCAGGGTGCTTCAAATTTATATCTAATTTTGGTGAACCTCCGTTTTCAAAACTACGCCAGACTTTGAAATCTATACCAACTCAAATGTGATGCAAATTTCTGACTCAAATTATTTAAATTTTCTGGGCTGCTGTGGCACAGCCTACACCCACCCAATATCATCCCAGGAAGGATAAGTTAAAAAAAAAAAAAAATATAGAAAACCTGATGTGCTTGGTTCACAAAAGTTGCGTAACTAGAAATGACTGGGCCCCACAGCAAATTTTTGAATAGGGCCGCCACCACCTTTCAGCAATTTTCTGCAACCCCCTCCTCTCGAGCAGCACGTGACCCATCACCGCTGTGGCCAGTCATTGGCTGTAGTGGTCATTTACCCTGCGGTTGGGAGACCAGGCACCTGTAGAGCTGGCAGAGGAGCAACAGAGCCAGATCAGGTAAGTATGATCACCACCATGGGTCTGGTCACTCTGGGGGGGGGGGGGGGTCTGAAAAAAGGTGGACAACCCCTAGAATCTCTTAATAGCAATAAGAGTAGCAATAACAGCACTCGAAAACTCCATCTGAGTTTTGTGGTGCCGTCAGAAGCACTTTCAGGCCAGTAAGCATGACCCCATAGTGTTCCCTACTTCCCCAGAGCCATCTCTCTTTCCTCTCCACTCCTTTTATGTTACCTTACACTGTCACTGATATACAAGTCAGTGACATGCTGCCCAATGCCCCCGACCTATCTTACAAAGTCACTTACAGTCCTCACTTGATGGACCTATGCCTTTTTTTAACCATATTAACAAGGTAACTGGCTCAGAGCAGGCCCCCTGACAGACTCCTAACTACACGCTCGGTGCACACTCAAGATGATCCATGTGCTGCCAGTCTCCTCTTCTGGTGACTGGTCCTAAACTTTTTTCTGGGTGGGCTCTGCATACTATGTCATAGCGCCTGCCCCAGGAAACTGTCCTCCTGAGTACAGACACTAGCGCAGAGTTGGATAAAGCCAGCCCAATACCTACATTATATGCGCCAGAGGGCTCCCTGCCTCCCCATTGCGGGCCCTGAAAATAAATTATGGACAAATATGTGCCGGCTGGATCCCATGATGTTGCATGTTGTGGGTCCTGAAAATTTGGTTCCATGACCACTGCGCCAATCATAGACCTCACCAGTCACAGTAGCTTGAACACTATGTCATAGCAGTAATCTACTATTCTACATTTGTATACAGAGCAGCTCTGACATTTATAACATGATTAACTCTTTTTAAGAATTTACTTCAGTTTATATGCTTTCACATATATATTTAACGTATACCTTCCTATTAAGTCCTAATCCTGCGGGTCATAGATTTTCTGATTTTCCCCGTTCTCTCTGTAAACTGTTATACTTCCACCACATAAACTATAGAAAGTGAGAAAGTCATCAATGGATATATTGCATTTTTACAGAGTACTCACAAAATACCAGCGGTTGGCTTTCAGAAGTCTTTTTATGTTTTTAGTCTTCTGTGTTGTCTTTACGCTGCCCTGGAGAGCACTAACCATGTATTGCAGTTTATTTTATCAAGACATTTCTGCTACTTTTATTGCCAACTTTAGTGCTTTCTTAGACAGGCAGCAACTTTTATACTTGCATACGTTTTATTGGTGCAGGCAGTTATTATGCTCCTGAAGGCCGTTATTCTATAGCTACCCTACAACCCTAAAAATATAGAAAGTTTTTAAAATAATGACCCGCAACTTGCATTGCTGCTTCTGGAATCTGGACCTTGCTGTCTGGAACTGTAGAGAAAAAAACATTGAATTTGTTGTGCACCTGCAGTACCCCAGAGCAAGTGGGTATCTGCAAAGTGTTCAATTATTTGTGTTATGTAATGTAATGTTATGTTATGTCATAATATGTATTGCACCCAGCATAGCCATGTATGGGCGGCACAGTCAGGGTTAACAATCCTGGCTCAGCCCTTGTAGGAGATTAGGTGTGGACTGGCTCCATCCCTAGCGCTAGTCTGTGATGGGAGAGTTTGGAAGAGAGGGAGCTGTGACTTGTGCTCTCTCTTCTTAGGCCCAAAAAGCTACAGAGACTTACTGATCTCTGTATGATCTACAGAAGAAGAGGAGAAAGACAAAAGAGAGAACTAAAAAACTTAGAATCTGCATGACCAAGCATTGGAGTCAGTAAAGTAATCTCCTACCAAAGCCTATTCAGACTATGCTGCAGGGAAGGACACCCTTCGCACCTGGACACAACCTGGCCAGTTGTATCTCTAAAACCCTGTATCCCTCAGTGGACATTACAGCAACCATTGAAAAAGTACAATTGCCAGCCATCAATTCTGCTGGAGGAGATTTGAGACAAAGAGGGACAAGGGCCAAACTCCTATCCTTTCCTAAATCCATATATCGTTATCTGGGAAAAATTCACTGTGTACAATCGGATTTGTGTTTTGCTATTGTTGGATGTACTACAACTAGGGTGGCCACTGGCTTCACCCAAGAAAGCCGGACATCACCGGCCACGCCCCCAAACTGACAAACCATGCCCGCCCAGTGAATCCACGTCCCTGCCTCGAAGAAGCGACCCCCCCCCCCCCCATCGCCTGCCGGGGAAAAAAACTGGGGGGAGGAGAATCTCCATATATGATTATATATGTGTGACGGACCTCCAGGATCTCAGGAAGAGTATATCCGCCTCTGCATTCTTCCTTACCCAGGCGATATTGCAAACCGCTGATCTGTAGCTCCCAGTTTTCAAAGTCACTGGTCAAAACTCAGTGTAGGTGGAACAAAAATCAAGAAGTCTTACAACATAACTCAATCAAACATGAACAGCAGGCAAACAGACATCCCCATCCCCAGTGTCTTAATGAAAGAATAGGGAGAGAGAAGACACATGTGATAGGATTATCTCCTGAGTGTATCATGAGGTAATCTACTCCTCTACCCTGGAGTCGGCTACTCCTAGAGTCAGCTATCTTAATCCCATCACTAACACAATAGAACAAAAGGGACAAATAAACTAACACATTCATTGGGAGTCTCAGTGCAGAGTTAACCCTTTCTGTGTTGCGGGATTCACACCCTGCACCTTTAATGGGCATTAGGACCGATGTGGCCTATAACTCCACACATAAATCAGGGTTAATGGTTCCTTGTAACCCCAAGAGGTCTGAGGGGGTCTCCATAGTTCTGGGTCCATAGTCCATAGGAAGGAGGCTAGCCCTCAGTCTTCTCCAGCAGCCCCAGTTACGGTTCAGTCTGTCACATTTCTCCCCTCCCAACAGTAGACTAACCAGGTACCAGACCTCCAACTGGTCTGGACCTGTGTTAGTCGGACAAGATAAATCCAAAACCTCTTCCAACTGGTCCGTTTGACTCTGCTGCAAGAGAGTGAGGCCACCCATGTCATCTCCTGGGTAAACACACTGCTGCTGGGGAGAGAGGTCGCTACCTCTTCTCCCTGGGTCTCCATCTGCTGCTGGGGAGAGAGGTCAGCGACCTCTTTGCCTTAGGTCTCCATCTACCACTGGGGAGAGAGTTCGTCTATCTCTTCTACCTGGAATGCCCTCTGCCGCTGGGGAAAGAGGTCGGCTACCTCTTCTCCCTGGGTCTCTATCTGCCGCTAGTGGGAAAGGTCAGCGACCTCTTTGCCCTGGGTCTCCATCTGCCACTGGGGGGAGAGGTCAGCTACCCTCTCTCCCTGGAACTATATTTGCCGCTGGGGAGAGAGGTCATCTACCTCTTCTCCCTGGAATGCCCTTCTGACGCTGGGGAGAGAGGTCGGCTACCTCTTCTCCCTGGGTCTCTATCTGCCGCTGGGGGGGAGAGGTCAGCGACCTCTTTGCCCTGGGTCTCCATCTGATGCTGGGGAGAGAGGTCGTCTACCTCTTCTCCCTGGAATGCCCTCTGCCGATGGGGAGAGAGGTCAGCTACCTCTTTCCCCGGGTCTCCATCTGCTGCTGGGGGGAAAGGTCGGCTACCTCTTCTTCCTGGAACCCCAGGGATGTACCAGGCTGCTGGGCAGAGAGGCCGTCTGCCTCCTCTTCCTGGAACCCCAGGGCTGTACCAGATGCTGGGCAGAGGCTTGAAGAGCTTTGCCCTGATGACAACTTCAGCTGGGGCTAGTAGTTCCTCGGCATCGGCCTGTGGCCAGGGAGAGGGGCTGCCTGCCCTGGCTCCCTGGAGTTTCAGATGTCCCTTTGGTGCTGGACAGGGGTCAGCAGTGCCCTGCCCTAATGCCAGCTCTTCAGCTGGGACTAGTAATTCCATGACATCTGTGGTTGCTGGGGCATGCTGTTGAGCAGTGTTGAAGAGTATTTGGTATGCCTGTTCCAGCTCCCATTCCAGTGTAACTAAAAAGTCCAAATCAGTCCTCAATCTGAGCTCACTGGGGAGTTCCAAATCCCTAAAATCACGTATGTCTTCCCTTCTCCACTCCTGTGCACTCCCAAATTGTGGATCCTCCTGAAGTGCCTCAAATATATATCACGGGCCGCCGAAGTCATAGCCCTCTGTGGGATCATTATTCTCCAGCCAGGGACACAATTGGGTGACATACCAATGCAACGCTCGATACCCAACGTCCATCATCAGTTCCGTTTGGAGCAGTCCATCTATCTCCGACAGCCATTCCTCCCGGGGCTGCTCTCCCAGTAAAGGAGAATGCAAGTCCCATTGTTGCCAGTATTGTTCCTCAGATGTAGGGAGGACCTTGCCACAATAGTGATGCTGCAATTGAAGAGTCTCCCTCCAGATCTCCCGGCGCAAAGCGTCTCTCCTTCTAAGCCTGTTCTGGGCAGAACCAGTATTCTGGAGCTGGGCCAGCGCTTCCATGGGCGTAGGCAACTGTGGCTCTTCTCCTATGTCAGCAGAAAACTTGGTCCCGGTGGTGGTTTGAAAAAAGGAGAACTTCCGGCCGTTCATCCTAGCCTTGCACCGGACAGAGGACCAGAAGTCTAAAAACTGGACTGTCCGGCCTAAAACCGGACGTCTGGCCACCCTAACTACAACTCCTTGAACTTCAGTAAAACAAGATGCTTATTCTGCTACATCTGACCTGGTTACTGATTCCTACACCATGCGCCAGCCATTGCACTCTACATGCCCTACATTGCACCCATTCAAGCACTCAACGTCAGAGGAAACCCATCTATCATCAGGCAGGAGCCCCAACATCAGGGTATGCTATAGGATAGAAAGTGTGCACCCTCCTTTCACTGCACGACCCTAGGGAGCAAAGATGTTAGCAAAGCCACTGTGATTCATGTAACAGGTTGAGCAACTACTACTCCCACCTCCACTCCCGCTCCTCCTGGGCTGCTGCACTCCCTCTTCTGGAACTGTAATGAATTGTTATTTGAGTAATTTCATGTCAATGGATATTGCGAATAGGAAACCTTGCTACAGCCAAATCGTTGTTGAAACTATTTTGCCAAGATTGTGTGCCTCCATTGTGTGTGGCAGTGTTTTGCATCTTTCTGGTTAGAAAAACTGTCTTCTGCCATTCACAGCTGAATACCAAGGTCACCCCACCTTCTACCAACCAAGAGACTCCACACAGGGTGTGCCCCAGGGGAGCTACTACCCTCAACATCCCCAGTGCGAACCCCTCTTTACTGCGCTGACCCTGGGAGTGAGGGAGGTTTAACCATCTCAGCCCCCCTAGCTTAAACACCCTTAATGACCAGGCCGCTTTTTACAATTCTGCACTACACTACTTTCACCGTTTATTGCTCGGTCATACAACTTACCACCCAAATGAATTTTACCTCCTTTTCTTCTCCCTAATAGAGCTTTCATTTGGTGGTATTTCTTTTTTGCTGACATTTTAACTTTTTTTGCTATTAATAAAAATTTAACAACATTTTTGCCCAAAAAAAATCACATTTTTCACTTTCTGTTGTAAATTTAAAAAAAAAAACTAAATTTCTATATAAATTTTTCTCAAAATTTATTGTTCTACATGTCTTTGATAAAAAAAAATCCAATAAGTGTATATTTATTGGTTTGGGTAAAAGTTATAGCGTTTACAAACTATGGTGCAAAAAAGTGAATTTCCGCATTTTGAAGCAGCTCTGACTTTCTGAGCACCTGTCATGTTTCTTCAGGTGCTAGAATGCCAGGATAGTATAAATACCCCCCAAATGACACCATTTTAGAAAGAAGACACCCCAAAGTATTTGCGTAGGGGCATGGTGAGTTCATGTATACTTTCATTTTTTTTCACAAGTTAGCGGAAAATGACACTTTCTGAGGAAAAAAATAAATAAATAAAGTTTCCATTTCTGCTAACTTCCTGGAAAAATAAAATAAAATCTCAGACGGACTCACAGTGAATACCTTGGGGTGTCTACTTTCCGAAATGGGGTCATTTGTGGGGTGTGTTTACTGTTCTGGCATTTTGGGTGGGGCTAAATTGTGAGCAGCCATGTCAAACCTAAAGGTACTTGTTGGAATTTGGGCCCCTTTGCGCACCCAGGCTGCAAAAAAGTGTCACTCATGTGGTATCGCTGCACTCAGAAGAAGTAGGGCAATGTGTTTTGGGGTGTATTTTTACATATACCCATTTTGGGTGAGAGAAATATCTCTGTAAGTTGTCAACTTTGTATAAAATTTTTTAAAAAGTTGTCGTTTACAGAGATATTTCTCACACAAAGTATGGGTATATATAAAAATACACCCCAAAACTCATTGCCCTGTAAAGTTCGGGTTTGTACCAAACTTTAGGGTCTTTGGTACCCGGACCCGAACATTCTGACTCTGAGGCCAGTGACAAAGACTTTAAGGGGGCCCACCACTTTCCCTGGTTCCCCTGTAACTACGACCCTGGGCAGACTCATCAGTCAGTACGTGTAGGCGTGTGCACAGATACTATTCCACTATTTTGCAGAAATGCTGGCTCTTGCTAAGACGTTCCATATCTGCTGGTGGTGCTGGTTGTTGTGGCGTGGTGACAACGCTTTTCCACATTTCGGCCATGCTAACCCTGCCTTCTGAGGTGCAGGCGGTGACCCAGCTGCGTTGGCGACTTCTTCCTCCTCTGCTTTAGCCTTGTGCTTTCACTGAGCCCCCGGTGTCAGATGTGAATGCCATCAGAAGCTTGTCTACCAGCGTTGGCTTCTTCCGATCACGCTGCAGTGACGGAATTAAGGACAGCACGTTGTCCTTGTAACGGGAATCCAGCAGGGTGGCCACCCAGTAATCTGCACAATCTAGAATGTGGGCAACTCGGCAGTCATTGTGCAGGCACTGCAGCATGTAGTCGCTTATGTTTGCCAGGCAAGCTGTCATCTGTTTGAGGTGTATCATCTGTGTCCTCCGTATCCCCCCAGCCACGCTCAAGTGATGGCCATGAGCTGCTTTGGGTGCCACCCTGCTGTGAACATGGTTTCTTCTCCTCCTCCTCCAGAACTTTGCCTGTCACATCAGCAGCTCAGGCCGCGGGGGTTCTTGAGCACCACTAAAAGTGAATTTGACCCACCATAATCTAAGAGCTGGATTAACTGAATTGATTTTCCCTGTCAGTTGTTCAGGAATTTCTGCACCACCAAATTCAGCACATGCCTTTGGCAAGGGATGTGTGTCAAACCGGCTAGGCCCAGATGCTAGGAGATTTCGCCCATTATCGCACACCACCAGGCCGGGCTTGAGGCTCAGTGGCACCAACCACTCATCGGTCTGTTGTTCCATGCCCGTCTACAGCTCCTGCGTGTTGTGGGGTTTGTCCCCCAAACAGATGAGTTTCCCCCTGGCTGTGCTGATGTTGGCGGTGAAGGTGTTACGCTGAAAGGATGAGGAGGTGGTAGAGGAGGAGAAAGCGGAGTAGGAGGAGTAGCATGATCAACCCTATCAGACAGTATGCCTAGTTTAATAGGGTTAATCATGCTGAGAGGGGCTATTAAAAAAAAGCAATAATAGATTTTACAATAATTGCTGTATATTTTAATTAGCATGAATGAGAGATGATATTTCTTAAATGGGGCAAAACTGTAATCCATTACTTCTCCCAGTAAAGTTTAGAGCTGGTGGTGAGAAGCAAGGCCGAGGTCAGCACCCGGCATACCCGGGCAAGTGTCGGGGTCCACAGCTCTTGCCCTCCCCCCCATAGCTGCCAGAGGCCAGAAGCAATGGGCGCTTCCATCAATACAGATGGAAGCGCTCATTGCTGGAGCGCAGGGAGCTGGGTCGTGTTACTCACCGCTCAGCTCCACGTGCTTCTCCTCTCCTTCAGACCTGTGTGGGCAGAGCCTGCAGCCCAGTAATCTGCATAAGCTCTGCCCACACATTGCTGCAGAGCGATCTGTGCCTGCAGGGAAGAGAAGATTGTGAGCTTCAGGAATGGGACAAGGTGAGTAGTTACTGTGTTTTTTTTGTTTTTAATACAGAGGGGGCACAGAGGACTTTATTACTATTGAGGGGGCACAGAGAACTTTATTACTATGGAAGGGGCACAGAGGTCTTTATTACTATGGAGGGGGCACACAGGACTTTATTACTATGAAAGGGGCACAGAGTTCTTTATTACGATGGAGGGGACACTGAGGGCATTTCTACTATGGAGGGGGCACAGGCATTACTACTCTGGAGTGAACACAGAGGGCATTACTAATGTGAAGGGGGCACAGTAGGCATTTCTAATATGGAAGTGGCACAGAGCCAGAGGGCATTACTACAATGAAGGGGGCACAGTGGGCATTATTACTGTGAAGGGGGCACAGTGGGCATTATTACTGTGAAGGGGGCACAGTGGGGATTATTACTGTGAAGGGGGCACAATGGGGATTATTACTGTGAAGGGGGCACAATGGGGATTATTACTGAGAAGGGGGCACAATGGGGATTATTACTGTGAAGGGGGCACAGATAGAGCATTAAAACTGTGAAGGGGGCACAGAAAGGGCATAACTACTGTGAGAGGGCACAATGTGGGCATAACTGCTGTTAGGGGGCACACTTCTGTACAAAACTACTGTGAGGGGGTACAATTTTGTTTAAGTATTGGGGCTGTGCCAGAGAAAGGACCCGTCCCAAACACCGTAGGCACGCCACTGAAGCAGGGAGCTATTTTCTCCCCGCTCCACCATTGAGCCACCAGCGCTCCACAGCAGCATCACGATGTCCTCACAGACCCTCCTGCTGATCTGTGTAGGGGGTCTTCTACACAGCAGCGCCATGTGTCACAGTATCCTGGCCTCCTAGGGGGCCTCCTACACAGCAGCGGCATGTGTTACAGTATCCTGCTGCTGCTGATGGGGAGGGAAGATTATGGGAGGAACCAGGTGACTGAGGCGAGGAGTATTTATTGTTTGTTTCTTTTCACTTCCAGTGAAGGGGGCACATCTGGGCATAACCACTGTGAAGGGGGCACTGGTCACATATCTTGGCATATCCACCGTAAGAGGGCACATATCTTGGCATATCTACTGTGAGGGGGCACATATCTTGGCATATCTACTATGAAGGGGGCATATCTTGGCATATGTACTGTGAGGGAGCACATATCTGTGAGTAAACCTGAGGGACTGAAACACTGGGTAGAAAATAAAAGAAGGCACATAAGGACTGATTCACATATATCCGCTCTGTAGCATGCTCTGTGTAAGGTATTTAATCTATAATACATGCAGTTTCATTGCTGTAAGCGCCGTGCAAAATGTCACAAGGGGGCCCACTGAGACTTTATCGCCCAACAATCCACTTTTAAGTGCTAACTTCAAAGCAGAGGGCAGCTGCCTTTGAAGGTCTGGAAAAATCTGTAGCTGTTGGGCAATGATGACCCAGCATAGTTTGTAATGTGAAAACTCAGACACTAGAGATGAGTGAATCGATTTAAAAATTTAGAAATTCTACCGAATTCAAATTTTGTGTGATTCGATTTGGGATCCTAAGTTTTAGAATTTCTGCACCTGATCACTTGAGGTATTGGCCACGCTTTATAATTTTCTAGTATTCTCTCTAAATAAGACTTGAACAGGTCAGGGATGGACCAAATGTATAAGGCAGGGGTACTCAACTGGCAGACCACGGTCCGAATCCGGACCTGGGACACCAGCTGTCCGGACCCACTGAGAAGAGAGAAGCAGAAGAGAAAGGAACTGCCGTACAGCCAGTAAGGGGAAGAAGCAGGACAGGACCTGTAAAGTGTTCCAGCCAATCGATGTGGTGCACGCAGGCAGCTTTACCCAAACTACCAATAACTGCTAGGGAGGGAGGAGTTAGCTCCGCCTACATAGTTTCCGTCATGAGTAAGTCTGTGATGAGGTTCTGTGGATGTGCAGAGCAGGTTTCTTCAGCCCCTGCACTGGAGAAGTGGCTTCCACATGTAAGGAGGAGAGGTCTCCACCAGACCAGGGCTGCAGGGGAGAGGATAGCTGTCCAGCACTGAGAGGAGGAGGAGAGGTCAGTGTCTGCACCAGGTCAGGGCTGCAGGGGAAGGGATGGCTGTCAAAAACTGGGAGGAGGAGGAGAGGTCAGTGTCACACACCCCACACCACACGCCACACGTGCAGCCTGCTGGAAGCGCCGCTGCACTTGGATACCCTTCCAGCTATACATAAGCTGTGCGGACCATCTGTCCCATATCAGGACCTTCCTCTGCGAGCATACGGTGAAGATTGTACAGACTTGATAAAGGCGTCCTTCGAACCCCGAAATGCGTTGTCTCATAATAAAATCTTTAAAAACTACAAAAAAAACCGGGTTGTGTTATGCGCCCAATGTCCATCCGCTCGGACCCAATCCAGACGAGCCCCTCAGTGCAGTGTCTGCACCAGGTCAGGGCTACAAGAGAGAGGGTGGCTATTCAGCCCTTGGAGGAGAGGTCAGTGTCTGCACCAGGACAGGGCTGCAGGGGAGGGAATGGCTGCCAAGCCCTGGAGGGAGGAGAGGTCAGTGTGTTCACCAGGTAAGGGCTGCAGGGGAGAGGATGGCTGTCCAGCACTGGAAGGAGAGGTCAGTGTCTGCACCAGGTCAGGGCTGCAGGAGAGAGGATGGATATCCAGCACTGGAAGGAGAGGTCAGTGTGTTCACCAGGTCAGGGCTGCAGGGGAGAGGACTGCTGTCCAGCACTGGGAGGAGAAGGCTTCCCTCCTTTGTAATGCATTTGGACATGTGCTGCCAGCAATCATTTCCACTGTGTTATCTGTGGGCAGAACTGAGGACTGTGGACGATCTCCCTGTGTGTATGACCTGTTTGAGCTGTCATGCACATGCCCCTAAAACACAAGCACTAAACCCCCCATAAAATTAGCCAGAGTGTCCCCATAGTCAGTAAGTGGTTAGAGTCCCTCTGTATGGCAACATCAATAACAGAAGAGTGCCCCCACAGTTAGTGAGTGGTAAGTGGCCCTCCCAGTGGCATGCTCAAAATGTGGGGTACTAGAAATGTGAGGTAAATAGGACTATTAATTTAGTGGCCCCCAATCTGTGTGCGGTACCAGCAACTCTTGGTGTTTGGTCTGGACCTCCACCTCACAACAGATTTAACTATGTAGACCTTTACAAAAAGTAGTTGAGTACCCCTGGTATAAGGGCTCATGACCATATGTATTTTGCGGTCCACAAAAAAGGATCCGCAAAAAATACGGATGACGTCCGTGTGCATTCCGTATTTTGCGGAACTGAACAGCTGGCCCCTAATAGAACAATACGTTTCTTGTTCGG